>JAJOOO010008566.1:0-22141 GCA_029582685.1 Solanum piurae | reverse complement strand
ACTTATTGCTTATGGTCATTTTAATTGCTTCCGCGACCAAGGACGTGTAATGATACGCTATGAGGCTTGCTTGGGGTCCCTTTGGGTTCCCCATTCGCCGGTCACGTCTAGGCCCTAGGCTTGGGTCGTGACATCTATTCACGACAAAGTTGATAAATTACTTTCTAGAATTGGTTCCAATTCTAAAGGAAAAGAGAAAGTAGCCAATACCAGTATTCAACCGCCTCCAGAGATCAGTGATTTCAAGATAAAATACTTTTCAGATCTAGAGAATTTCTTGAAAAAAAGATTTAAAGGCATTAATCTAAAGCCTTTAAAGGTTAATAACCTTTCAGGAGGAGAAAGCAGTCGTAAACAAGAGTTTTCTGATGATATTAATAAAATCTCAAAAAAATATTCAAGAAAACCGGTCCAAAGGATGTACTATTATCCTAAACCTACTCTTCAGGATGTGCTCTTGGAAGAGCATGAACATATTATAACTAATAGTTATAATGGAAAAGAAATATATGAATGAAACATAGATGGATATATTGATAGGCAAATTTGTATACCTGTACATAGAATGCTAATGTACAGCACTATCTGTAAGGCTAACAAGAATAGTGATAAAACTATTGCTGCTATGATAACAGCAGGACTTACTGGCCAACTGAAAGGCTGGTGGGATACTTATCTTAACTAAGAGCAAAGGGATAAAATCATCCAAGCGGTAAAACAAGAAGAAGAACAGGATTTTACCCAAAATATCGTTTATACCCTTGTTATTAATATTATAGAACATTTCTCAAGAAGATGGTCGGATAATAGCGAGACCATATGAACCTTGCTCCAAAAACTTAGGTACAAGACTCTCACATCTTTTAGATTCTATAAAGATGTTTTTCTTACCAGAGTTATGGAGTTACCAGAGTGTAATAGCACTCATTGGAAATCCAAGTTTATAGATGGATTACCGGCTCTTTTTGCAGAAAGAGTTAGGAAAACTCTTAGAGGAGTAAACCATAGTATTAACTATGACGATTATACCTATGGAAAGCTCATAAGTGCTTGCGTACAAGAAGGACTTTCTTTATGCAATGAAATCAAGTTGAATCAACATATTAAAAGGCATCGTCTTAATGAAAGACAACAATTGGGAGAATTTTGAGAACAATTTGCTTTAAATATTCCTAAGGCAAATTCTAAAGATAAGAAGGAGAAGCATTCTTCCAAGAACAGATCTTCAAAAAAGGTTATAAAGCATGGAAGAAAAGAAGAATGGAAAAGAAAGAAAGAAGAGATTTTATAAATCTAAAAGAAAATTTGACAAGTTTAATACTTGCCACAAGTGTGGTAGATTTGGTCATTATGCTAAACATTGTAGAGTCAAGAAAAAGATCAAAACCCTTGATATTGATGAAAATATCAAATAATCTCTTTGCAAGATCATGCTAAATTCTAATTTAATACAGTAGTCATGAGGAGTCCTCTATAAGTGAAGATCTTAAAATTCTTACCAGGAAGATTATATGTCATCAGATGATGATTGTTTACCTTGTCAACAAGGGTTAGAATGTGAGAATGAAGGGGAAGATGATGATCTTTATAAGATCTATTCCCAGTTCAAGGAATTGAGCATTAATGTCATTGATAATGATAAAGTTATAGAGCTCTTACAAATTGTAAAAGATCCAGAAATAAGAGCTCAGATTATTGATAAAATCAGTAATGCTTCCACCAGTAAAAATCATATCACAGAGGATATTCCTACCGAAGAAGGTTCATACACCATGGCAAAGGTTAATAATCTCCTATTAAAAAGAAGGAAACTTATAAGTTCTCCTACTACTATCAGTGATCTGAAGCAAGAAGTTAATATACTCAAAGAAGATATTCAAATTAAAAGAAAAGAATGTTCTATCGAAATTAGACTTGATAATATCGAGGGTCTAAGAGAAATGGGTAATAGCTCATATTCTTCTTCTTATGAAGAAAATAGTAAAGATCTTGACTTTTTAAAAACTCTTAATTTTGGGAATAATAAAGAAGATTTTTTACATAGTTTGAAAGCTTTCACTTCCCAAAAGTTTTATACTAAAATTACTCTTCTTATAGATTATAATTACAAAAAAGAATTTACTGCCCTTATAGACAATGCTGCTGATTTAAATTGAATTCAAGAAGGTCTTATTTCTTCGAGATATTTTCATAAAACTAGTCACAGTCTCAGATCAGCAAATGATAGCAAAATGGGAATTGAATATAAATTACCCATAGCTTTTATATGCAAAGGGAAAAATTGTATTCCTCAAAGTTTTGTCCTAGTAAAAGATATTACTAACCAAATTATTTTGGGAGTACCTTTTATAAATGATATCTTTCCCCTTACTTATTGGGATAATAAAAAAAATCATTGGTACTTGAAATGAAAAAAAATTTATATTAGAGTTTATTACAAAATATTTTACAAGAATGATAAATGAACTATCTTCAAAATTGATTTTAAAAAATAACCAAATCAGCTTTATCAAAGGAGAAATTAATAGTATTGAGATTGATAATATTCTTCAAAATCCTAAATTACAGGATAAGATTGCTATTCTGAAAAATCAGTTCTCCCTTGATATCTGTGGAGATCATCCAAATGCTTTCTGGAACAGAAAAAAATATGTTGTTAGTCTTCCTTATGAGGATAACTTTATTGAGGATAATATTCCTACAAAGGCAAGACCTTGCCAGATGAATTCAGACTATCTGGAGTTGTGCAAAAAAGAGATTAATTCATTGCTTCAAAAGGGCCTTATAAGGCATTCTAAATCTCCATGGTCTTGTATAGCTTTTTATGTTAATAAACATGCTGAACAAAAAAGAGGTGCACCCAGGTTGGTAATTAATTATAAACCTCTTAACAAAGCCTGAAAATGAATTAGGTACCCTATCCCTAATAAAAAATATTAATTAGATAGAGTCTATGATGTAATTATATTTTCAAAATTTGATTTAAAGTCAGGTTATGGGCAGATTCAGATAGCTGAGTCAGACAGATTTAAAACGGCTTTTAATGTCCCTATGGGTCAATATGAGTGTAATGTTATGCCATTTGATTTGAAAAACGCTCCATTTGAATTTCAAAAAATTATGAATGATATTTTCATGCCCTACAGTAATTTCATAATAGTCTAAATAGATGATATTCTTGTATTTTCCAAAAACGTAGAAACTCATTTTAAACACCTTGATTTATTTAAAAGGATTATTATTCAAAATAGCTTGGTGATATCCAGCCCCAAAATAATTTTATTTCAAACGAATGTTAGATTTTTGGGTCATAATATTGAAAGGGGTAATATTAGCCCTATTAATAGAAGCATTGAATTTGCATCAAAATTTCCTGATATTATGACTAATAAAACTCAGTTACAGAGATTTCTTGGAAGTCTCAACTATGTTGCTCCTTTTATAAAGGATTTAGCCAAGGATACTGTTATTTTATATGACAGGCTAAAAAATAATCCTAAAGTTTGATCTGATAATCATACTGAAGCAGTTAAAAGGATTAAGACAAAGGTTAAAAACCTTCCCTGTCTTACTTTGGCCAACCCAAATTGGAAAAAGACGGTTGAGACAGACGCATCGGACATAGGATACTGTGATATCCTGACATAATACTCCCCGAATAATAAACGCCATTATATTATTCTGTTCTATTCTGGTAAATGAACGAAGCTCAGAAAAATTATGCCACTATAGCAAAAGAATTTTTGGCAATAGTGAAAAGTGTTTTAAAGTTCCAAGGTGATCTTTACAACTAGAAGTTTTTGACAAAAATTGATTGTCAAGCGGCTAAATTTATGTTTAATAAAAATTGTAAGCATGATGTTTCTAAACAAATGTTTGCAAGATGGCAAGCTTTATTAGCACCATTTGATTTCTAGATTCATTATAAAAAAGGTTCAGATAATAATCTGTCTAATTTCCTTACAAGAGAATATTTAGACTAATCTTGATTTTTTTCTTTCATGATGGGACCTTCATGGCCTCCACGCTCAAGGAGGGGCAGAGGAAGAACATGAGCTGGTAGAGGTAATATGCTCGCTTAGATAGGAAACCAAAAATTGGTAGCAGCAAATATTGCTTCTACAAGTGGTCTTAATACAGACCATCCAATGTACAAAGAATTTCTAGATTTTATGCAATCCAAGCAAGAAAAGGATAATATTCCTCCGTCTTATTCCACGATTCTCGCAGATGAAGAGAGCACAAAATTATTTGATCAAAATGATAAAAAAGAAGTCATGCTTCTTCTAAAACACAGTGACTTGCGATGGAGAAATGACCTATAGAAATTAATGTACAGATTTCTGGATTCAGTTTCTTATACTACACCTGCTTATAAATACATGATGCATTATGAGATAATACACTCAGTAACAGGGTCTGGTGAATTCCAGCATTTTTACCCAGCCAATACAAGAAAAGTTTATAATGTTTCAAAGATTATTATAAAGAGAATTATGACTCCAAAAGAGTGGGGAATGAGCCCATTGAAAGAAAAGGATTATATCCATTCAGAACAAAAGATTGTAGTAAAATATAATTACTGGGATTATGTGAATAACTTTAATAAAGCTTTATTATATGAAAACGCTAATAGAAAGCATTCCTGGTTCATAAAAATATGCTCCCGTGTTTTCAACCAACCTATTCCAAATTGGTTCTGTAAATGATGAACTTTATATGGTCCCTCGGTAAAAAATTTGCCAGAACCATACAAGAAATTATATTTCGAGTGGGTAGATATCTCCCCTAATCTAATAAGTTTAGAACAAAATATTATATTCTTTGAAGGTATGTCCTTAATGTATTTATTTCATAGATTTTTCAATTCCTTGGATTATGAAGTGGTGTGTAGAGGTTAACAATACCTCTGAAGGGTTTCCATGTCTACAAAGAACTTTTTATACAAAGTTATGGAACAAATTAACACAGAAAGACCCTGAAGGAAAAATTCATGGTCAAAAAATTCTTGATTTAATAAATACAACAATGGACAAATATCATAATACAGGAAGATCAGAACCACAGGTGGATGATCTCAGTCCATTCAAGCAAATTGCACGGAAGCTTCATATGAAGAAAGGATTGATAACTAAATCAGAAGCAATTGCCATAATATGGAAGAAGTAAAAAGAGATTTAATGAAAAATCTCGATATAGACATTAGAGATAATATATCCATAATATCAACAAGTCATACCAACGATGATGATGAATCATGTATGGCAAGAGAGGCCCAGAGTGCTAATAGCAATGAAGAGATTGACATCGATACTCTTCTCAAAAGACTCCAAGAACAAGTGGAAGAATCTTTCAGCAACACCACCTGCAAGGGAAAAGAAAAGGTGTAAAGAAAGAAGGTCCCACAGATTAAAATTATTGGTGTAATAAGTCAAACAACTTTAATAAAGAAGGTCAGAATGATATGTCGATCATATTTTGTAATAGAAAAACCACGTCTATCTGTCGGTTTTATCTCTTTTTTACTAGCCATTGTAAATTGTGTGGGCCATCATACCTTATCATTTTAGATTTCTCGACCTCTATATAAAAAGGCAAAACTAATTTTAAGGAGGCAGGTCTTAGAACCCCCTCTCCTCTCTCTCTCTCTAGTATTGTAATATTTTCTTTTGTAAATCTCTAAGTTTGAATAATAAAAGCCTTCAGCTTGCTTGGTACAGCATCTCGTGTGGAGTTCTACTCCATGTACTTTTTAATTTTGAGTTTTTGTTTATGAGCTTTGCCTAGATGATAGGCTAAACTATTTGTGTTGGACTATAACATACTAAGTTATTATAAGTTATGGCGATTATGTCTATTGTTGAGACTTATTGAACAGTTATGCTAAGGTCAAGTTAGAAACGATTCAGGCAGGTTCTTGAAAGGCTGTCGAAGAAATATGTTGGATTACCCGTTAGACAGGTGGGCGTTTAGGGCGGACCCGGATAGTAGAAGTTTTCATTAACTATTGCCTAGATTGTTTATACTTGTAAAGGCACCTTGAGTATAGCTGGACGATCCGTTTAAATAATTTGAAGTTCCAAGATGATCTTTACAACCAGAAGTTTTTGATAAAAACTGATTGCCAAGAGGCTAAATTTATGTTTAATAAAGATTTTAAGCATGATGTTTATAAATAAATGTTTGCAAGATGGCAAGCTTTATTAGCACCATTTGATTTCGAGATTCATTATAAAAAAGGTTCAGATAATAGTCTGTCTAATTTCCTTACAAGAGAATATTTAGACTAATCTTGATTTTTTTCTTTCAGGATGAGACCTTCATGGCCTCCGCCCTCAAGGAGGGGCAGAGGAAGAACAGGAGCTGGTAGAGGTAATATCCTCGCTCAGATAGGAAACCAAAAACTGGTAGCAGCAAATATTACTTCTACAAGTGGTCTTAATACAGACCATCCAATGTACAAAGAATTTCTAGATTTTATGCAATCCAAGCAAGAAAAGGATAATATTCCTCCGTCTTATTCCACGATTCTCGCAGATGAAGAGAGCACAGAATTATTCGATCAAAATGATAAAAAAGAAGTCGTGCTTCTTCTAGAACACAGTGACTTGCGATGGAGAAATGACCTATAGAAATTAATGTCCAGATATCTGGATTCAGTTTCTTATACTACACCTGCTTATAAATACAGGATGCATTATGAGATAATACTCTCAGCAACAGGGTCTGGTGAATTCCAGCATTTTTACCTAGCCAATACAAGAAAAGTTTATAATGTTTCAAAGATTATTATAAAGAGAATTATGACTCCAGAAGAGTGGGGAATGAGCTCATTGAAAGAAAAGGATTATATCCATTCAGAACAAAAGATTGTAGTAAAATATAATTACTGGGATTATGTGAATAACTTTAATAATTTTTATTATATGAAAACGCTAATAGAAAGCATTCCTGGTTCATAAAAATATGCTCCCATGTTTTCAACCAACCTATTCCAAATTGGTTCTGTAAATGATGGACTTTATATGGTCCCTCGGTAAAATATTTGCCAGAACCATACAAGTAATTATATTTCGAGTGGGTAGATATCTCCCCTAATCTAATAAGTTTAGAACAAGATAATATATTCTTTGAAGGTATGTCCTAAATGTATTATTTCATATAATTTTCAATTCCTTGGATTATGAAGTGGTCTGTAGAGGTTAATAATACCTCTGAAGGGTTTCCATGTCTACAAAGAACTTTTTATACAAAGTTCTGGAACAAATTAACACAGAAAGACCCTGAAGGAAAAATTCATGGTCAAGAAATTCTTGATTTAATAAATACAACAATGGACAAATATCATAATACAGGAAGATCAGAACCACAAGTGGATGATCTCAGTCCATTCAAGCAAATTGCAAGGAAGCTTCATATGAAGAAAGGATTGATAACTAAATCAGAAGCAATTGACATATATATGGAAGAAGTAAAAAGAAATTTAATGAAAAATCTCGATATAGACATTAGAGATGATATATCCATAATATCAACAAGTCACACCAACGATGATGATGAATCATGTATGGCAGGAGAGGCCCAGAGTGCTAATAGCAATGAAGAGATTGACATCGATACTCTTCTCAAAAGACTCCAAGAACAAGTTGAAGAATCTTTCAGCAACACCACCTGCAAGGAAAAAGAAAAGGTGTAAAGAAAGAAGGCCCCACATATTAAATTATTGGGTAATAAGCCAAACAACTTTAAAAAAGAAGGCCAGAATGATATGTCGGCCTGAGTTCCTTACAAGAGAATATTTAGACTAATCTTGATTTTTTCTTTCAGGATGAGACCTTCATGGCCTCCACCCTCAAGGAGGGAAAGAGGAAGAACAGGAGCTAGTAGAGGTAATATCCTCATAAGGAAGGCTAACAACATGCTTTTTTTTGTTCCAGAAAGTAATTGGGTGACCTCCACAGATATCAAGGAAGAACTGATTTTTCAGAATAGCAATCTTATTCTGTATTTTAGGATTTTGAAGAATATTATCAATCTCAATACTATTCATTTCTCCTTCGATAAAGATGATTTGATTATTTTTTAAAATCAATTTTGAAGATAGTTCATTTATCATTCTTGTAAAAGGTTTTGTAATAAACTCTAATATAAAAGTTTTTCATTTCAAGTACCAATGATTTTTTTTTATCCCAATAGTTAAGGGAAAAGATATAATTTATAAAAGGTACTCCCAAAATAATTTGGTTAGTAATATCTTTTACTAGGACAAAACCTTGAGGAATACAATTTTTTCCTTTGCATAAAAAAGTTATGGGTAATTTATATTCAATTCCCATTATGCTATCATTTGCTGATTTGAGACTGTGACTAGTTTTATGAAAATATCTCGAAGGAATAAGCCCTTCTTGAATGCAATTTAAATCAGCAGCACAGTATATAAGGGCAGTAAATTCTTTTTTGTAATTATAATCTATAAGATGAGTAATTTTAGTATAAAACTTTTGGGAAGTGAAAGCTTTCAAACTTTGTAAAAAATCTTTTTTATTATTCCCAAAATTAAGAATTTAAAAAAAATCAAGATCTTTACTATTTTCTTCATAAGAAGAAGAATCTGAGCTATTACATATTTCTCTTAGACCCTCGATATTATCAAGTCTAATTTCCATAGTAACATTCTTTTCTTTTAACTTTTGAATATCTTTTTTGAGTATATTAACTTCTTGCTTCACATCACTGATAGTAGTAGGAGAACTTATAAGTTTCCTTCTTTCTAATAGGAGATTCTTAACCTCTGTCATGGTGTATGAACCTTCTTTGGTAGGAATATCCTCTGTGATATGATTTTTAGAGGTGGAAGCATTACTGATTTTATCAATAATTTTAGCTTTTATTTTCGTATCTTTTACAATTTGCAAGAGCTCTATAACTTTGTCATTATCAATGACATTAATGCTCAATTCCTTGAACTGGGAATAGATCTTATAAAGATAATCATCTTCCCCTTCATTCTCGCATTCTAACCCTTGTTGACAAGGTAAACAATCATCATCTGATGATATGTAATATTCCTGGTGAAGAGCATGATCTTGCAAAGAGATTCTTTGATATTTTCATCAATATCAAGGGTTTTGATCTATTTCTTGACTCTGCATTCTTTAGCATAATAACCAAATCTACCACACTTGTGGCAAGTATCAGACTTGTCAAATTTTCTTTTAGATTTATAAAATCTCTTATTTTCCTTATAAGGTTCAGCTATTCTTTCTTTCTTTTCCATTCTTCTTTTCTTCCATGCTTTATAATCTTTTTTGGAAGATCTGTTCTTGGAAGAATGCTTCTCCTTCTTATCTTTAGAATTTGCCTTAGGAATATCTAAAGCAAATTGTTCGCAAAATTCTCCCAATTGTTGTCTTTCATTAAGACGATGCCTTTTAATCTGTTGATTCAACTTGATTTCATTGCATAAAGAAAGTCCTTCTTGTACGCAAGCACTTATGAGCTTTTCATAGGTATAATCGTCATAGTTAATACTATAGTTTTCTCCTCTAAGAGTTTTCCTAACTCTTTCTGCAAAAAGAGCTGATAATTCATCTATAAACTTAGATTTTCAATGAGTGTTATTACACTCTGGTAATTCCATGACTCTGCTAAGAAAATTATCTTTATAAAATCTAAAATATGTGAGAGTCTTGCACCTAAGGTTTTGGAGCAAGGTTCTTATGGTCTCGCTATTATTCGATCATCTTCCTGAGAAATATTCTATAATATTAAGAACAAGGGTATAAACGACATTTTGGGTAAAATCCTGTTCTCCTTCTTGTTTTACCACTTGGAGGATTTTATCCCTTTCCTCTTGGTTCAGGTAGTTATCCCACCAGCCTTTCAGTTGGCAAGTAAATCCTGTTGTTATCATATCAACAATAGTTTTATCACTATTCTTGTTAGCCTTACAGATAGTGCTATACATTAGCATTACAGTTGTATAAATTTGCCTATTTGTATAATCATCTATATTCCATTCATAGATTTATTTTCCATTATAACTATTAGTCATAATATGTCCATGCTCTTCCAAGAGCGCATCCTGAGGAGTAGGTCTAGGATAGTAGTACATATTTTGAACCGATTTTCTTGCATATTTTTCTGAGATTTTATTAATATCATCAGAAAACTCTTTTTTATGACTTCTTTCTCCACCTGAAAAGTTATCAACCTTCAAAGGCTTTAGATTACTACCTTTAAATCTTTTTTCCAAGAAATTCTCTAGATCTAAAAAGTTTTTTATCTTGAAATCACCGATATCTGGAGGCGGTTGAATACTGGTATTGGCTACTTTCTCTTTTCCTTTAGAATTGGAACCGATTCTAGATAGTAATTTATCAACTTTGTCATGAATAGAAGTGATATGCTCTCCTAAAATGCTCATATAGATGTTAGCATAATTATGCTGCTTAATCATAATATTAATATGTTGAGTAGTAAGTAAAGTTGTATTATCTTCAAATAATTTTGAAAGAGCATTAAAATAAACAATCTTATCGTTTTTATTAATTTGAAAAGGTTGTAAAGGAGGAAAAATAGATTTTGTAACTTCCCCAGTACTTAAAGTAAAATCTCTTTCTATCATGGAGATAAAATTATGAACATGTTTGGTCATGAACCAAGGGACAAAAGCAATTAAAATATTTTGCTTTGATTCAACAAAATCTTTATAAAATTCTTCTTGAAATTCAATTTGTTCTTCTTTAGTAAAATTTTTAAAGAACCATTTTCGAAAAGATTTCCATCTAGATTTCTGAAATTCTTTAGAAATCTTTTCTATCGCCGGTGAACCCGGACTAAAATCAATTTGATTTTCAGACATCATAAAACATTTCTATGTAGAAAATTCATCTGGAAAATTCATTTCAGACTCAGTTATATCTAAGTCCGAGCTGGGCCTGGGCATAGGCCTAGCAATATTATCCTTATCAATTTTTATATCGTCACATCTATAATTTTCTCTAATTTGAGAAGTAGATGCTCTAGAAGGAACCTGTACAATATAATCAACAGGGAAAATATAAGAAGAGTTAGATCTAGAAGTTCTAGAAGACATGCTATGATTATCAATTCTATTATGCATAACTGTAAAGTCAGAAAATTTAATTTTTATAGTTCCATCATTAAACTGTTCAATTTTCGAAACCTCATCATTAATATTATCTTTAGGTTGGGTTGCTCCTTCAATAACCCACTCTTGCGGGAAATCAATTTCATCCCACTGAATAGATCTTCTGGTAACAACCTTTGATTTACCAAAATTGGTTTCTATAAGAATAGTTTCATTTTTAAAATCAATGATCTTACACATAGGATTCAAAGTATGTAAGAGTTTATAATAAATTATGTAGCATATGCAAACAACTTCAGTTCCAGGCATATAGTCATAACCATGAAGCTTAACATTAAGTATAAGATAACTTAATGAATTCTCATCCTGCAAAGATATTTGAAGGTTACGATAAGAATTAAAATAAACTGATCCATAAGCTAGACTAGTTTAATTTGTATCGTTCCTATAAGGGATTTTTTACAGTTTTGATTCCTACCATCTCTCAAAGCTGCTATGAAGCTTTCTGGTAATCCTCTCAAGGTGAGGGGCATAAATGCCACCTGAACCAAGCCAATATGCATGAATCTGTAAATTTCCCTATAAGAAGCCAGATCATTTTCAGATAATAATCTAAAAGTTTGATGATCACTATCAATAGTTATAGTTTCCTCAGTGGTTTAACCACTTGTTTGAGACCGAGTTTCTCAAAGTTCCAATCTGGTATATAATCCTGGGAGGAATTTTAGGGATAGTCCACTTATTAAGTAGATCTAATTGTTGTGGTATATCATATTCTTCCTTTCTACTATTTTTAACAGTAGATCTTTTCCTTATGATATTCATAAAAAATTAAATTGTGTTGAACTATACCACCTATAGTTACTAAAAGTTCATGGCTCTGATACTAAATTATTAAAACGAACCGTCCAGCTATACTCAAGGTGCCTTTACAAGTATAAATAATTATGAAAATAGTTAATGAAAGCTTTTACTATCCGGGTCCGCCCTAAACGCCCACCTGGCTAACGGGTAATCCAACGAATTCCTTCGACAGCCTTTCAAGAACCTGTCTGGATCATATCTAACTTGACCTTAGCATAACTGTTCAATAAGTCTCAACAATAGACATAATCGTCATAACTTATAGTAACTTACTATGTTATAGTCCAATACAAATAGTTTAGCCTATCATCTAGGCTAAGCTCATAAAGAGAAACTCAAAATTAAAAAGTATCTGGAGTAGAACTCCACACGAGATGTTGTAACAACCAGGCTGAAGGCTTTTATTATTCAAACTTAGAGATTTACAGAAGAAAATATTACAATATGAGAGAGAGAGAGAGAGAGAAAGAGAGAGGGTTCTAAGACCTGCCTCCTTAAAACGAGTTTCGCCTCTTTATATAGAGGTCGAGAAATTCAAAACGATAAGATAGGGTGATCCACATAATTTACAATGACCAATAAAAAAGAGTTAAGACCGACAGATAGAAATGGTCTTTCTATTACAAAATATGGCCGACATATCATTCTGGCTTTCTTTATTAAAGTTATTTGGCTTATTATCTCAATAATTTTAATTTGTGGGGCCTTCTTTCTTTATACCTTTCCTTTTCCCTTGCAAGTGGTATTGCTGGAAGATTCTTCCACTTGTTCTTGGAGTCTTTTGAGAAGAGTATCAATGTCAATCTCTTCATTGCTATTAACTTATTTTAAATTTATCATCTATTATTATGATTTTTAATAACAAGAACCAAGGTATTGTATTACATCAAATGACTAATATTTTATACGGACATTTTCTAGTTTATATCATGTGTCTCTATTTATTATGTAATGTCTTTTCTTCTACATGTTTCATCAATTTTCTTCAACTTGTTTATTTTCTTTTTTTTCCATCGATTTTCTTCTTCTACCTTATATGTGGTATCTCTGTTTTCTTCATCATATTTGTTTTCTTCTTTTCTTTCATCAATTTTCTTCTTGTTGTTTGTATACTTCTTTTGATTCATCATTCTAGCTTATATCTGGTATCTCTTTTTATTAATTTATGTTTTTTTCCCTTTTTCTGTTTTTTGTTTCATCGTTTTTTTCTTAATAAATATATAATTTTTTACCCACATTATTTTTTTAAGAAAATATTATTTAAAAATATGATTTGTGCTAAAAAAGAAGTGCACTAATAAGATCCTAAGCATGAAAAATAAATGCATTCTCGATCATCATGACCACAATAATGTCAAATATTTGGGTTGATATAACTGAGGCAGTAACTCGACAAAAATTTGGCCTGAACTGGGAGATACCAATCAAATATTCGATATGCTTTTTAGGAAAAACATAGTGAACATCACAAAGACAAAATGATTCAAAAGAATGCTTCTATTAGATCAGATGGTTGCCTCAAATTTCAAGTGACTTGACTTGGTAGACAACAACACGTAGTTCTTGAAACTCCCTATTGACATTCCTAAATGTCATCTACAAGAACGAAGATGTCAAATAATAGAATCAAATGAAACAAAAGAACAAAGATATCAAATCAGCTAGGAGAAAGAATCAAATTATGTTATAAGCTGCTAGAAGAAAACAGGGTAAAAACTTGAAATTTTGTTACAGAAAAGTGTGGATGATAGAGTAGTGAGCATGGCTATGCTTTATATAGAGATAGAGGGTGAAGAGTCATGTGTTGTGTGTTGGGGTATTCTCGTTGGGGGTTGGGTAGGAAGATGTGTGTAGTGTTCACATGCAAGGTCAATTATCAATTTTAATCAACTTAATAAATTTGAGTTAGAAATATAATTTTTAATATTTAAATTTGAATAAATAATTGTAATGATCCTAAAGGTCATTTTTGAAAATTATTAGAGAATCTCTTCCGATAGTTGCACTAAGTCATGTTGGATTAGCTAATGAGATTAGTTTTTTTAGTCGGATAAAAAAATTGTAATTTTTAAGAGTTTTAGTGTTTTGGAGGCTTTAAGTTGTTAAAAGTGATTTTTGTCAATACTTGGAGCTACAAATCTCGGGATGAAATTATGTCAGTTCCATCAGCTCTGGATTGCAGAATTGATTTTAGGAGGGTTGTCATTATCAATTTCGAAGCCTTTATGTCGATTTGATCTCTTTAGTTGGAAGTTTAAGTGAATTTAGCTCAAGAGTTGGCTTTAGTCAATATTCAGAGTTATAATTTGCTATAAAATCCTACTTATAACTATGAATTATAATTATTAAACTATACTGATTTATGACAAATACATATCAAATATTTGTCTTGTTATGTAATTTTTCCTTAAAAATACCCTTAAAACTTATTTTTGGGCTCAAACATACCCCTCAACATAACAGAAGAATTAGGTGAACTATAACTTATTAAAAAATCACATGACATTTGTTAATTGGCGCCACATTTTAATTCATAATGATTAAAACCCACCTAAACTTTAAAATCAAAATCCATGACTGACTGTTTTAACACACAAAATTAAACATACATTCTAAAAACGTGTTTAAATTTTAAAATTTGGGTAGGTTTTAATTTATTGTGAATTAAAATTAAATAAAATAATTAAATCCAAATTTCCCATTAGTTTTGTTTTTTCATCATGGGTGTAAAAAAAAAATTTATAAAGGAAAATCTCCCAGCATGCTATACCTCAAATACCGACAAATAAACTGATGGACGTTCCTCGATTAAATTAATGTAACTCATTAGACAAGAAGTCTTTTTGAGGTAGTATATGGAGAAGAAATTCGAAAGATATTTTCTTAATAAAAAAAATCAAGAAGCCCCTCAATTTTTTAATTTTTTTTTTACAAAAAATGTTGGACACCGACAATTTTTAAAGTGTAAAATTACAATTGAAGAGTATAAATAAAAGCAATGTAAATATTTTCATAATTTATAGTCAAGTAGGGTTGTTCATGGTTATGGTTATACAACCAAATCGAACCGCAATCCGAATCAAACCGATTAAAAAAACCGATATTTGGTTTGATTTTATATTTTGAAAAACCGATATTATTTGGTTTGGTTTTGGTTTTACTAAAAATTAACCGCAAAAATAATCAAACCGAACTGAGAAGTTATATATATAAATTTTATAATTATTTATAAATAAAATATTAGTATTTTGATAAATTTTAATTAACTTAAGTCTTTAATTTTACTATTTTTTGAAGTCCAACACTTAAATTTTAGCCCAACTATTATAACCTTAAGTCTAAATCCCTGAATATTCATTACTTTAAAGGTCACACTTTCTATGTTCTTTATAAAATTTTCTAACGCAACATTAAATAATTTAAAGCTCAAGCTACAGAAGATGGTAATTGATTAGTTCTGACTATGAAATATTGGTTTTTTTTTAGAAGTAATTTCTCAATATTTTAAGGTGTAATTTTATTGAAAAATCTATTGATAAGATGTTGAGATCTCCAGAATATTGAACCAACTTTATGTTATTGACAATGAGTTTTTTTAGTTCTGAAACTTGGTACATTGGATGATTCACTTTGTTCGTGTAATAGTTTATTTGTGAATTATTCATGTACTAAGTGTTTGTGTCTATCGAGATGCATATGTCCTCAACAAACTTATTACTTTCGAACCGAAAAAATCCGATAAAAACCGAACCAAACCGATGATAACTAAACCGACGGTTATTTTTTTTTATTTGGTTTTAGAAATTTAAAAACCAATTTAAATTGGTTTGGTTTTCATTTTAACTAATAATCGATCCAAACTGAACCATGAACACCCCTATAGTCAAGTATCCAAAATCAAATAAAATACCTGGGTTCAATTCCAAATAGCTATATTTTTTAAAAATATTTCTGAGAAAAGAAAAATGAAAAACAAATTAATAGAATCAACTATGCCTCGGCTTTAACTGATGAAGACCAAATTGACGACTTATAATTTGTCAATTTTCCTTTAAAAAATGACCTTATCTATGATTTTGACCCTCGATTTTGACTCAATTTTTGATAGTACATATACTAGTTCATTACAATTTATTATTTAGCCATATGACCTATTATGCAACTGTGTACACCTGGAAAGCTTGTAAAATTCTTGGTTTTAATTGGTCTCCCTGGAGTGGTGGGTAAAAGAAATAGAAATTTTTTAGTAAAGTAAAACTACTTAACTTATATTGCAAATATATAGCCTAAAATTTATTTTACAAATTCTTAGGCCAAAACTCAATTCAATATACGAGAGATATATAATAACATATAAAACTTTCATATTTTATTTTTACAAAAATGTTTCAAAATGTAATATACAATATTATATATCCTTATAAGGGGTATTTATACATCTATATATAATAATATACAATTTTGTATACTATTATACAAAAGATTATTTTCGCCTTTTTCTAGAATCTAAGCACCATATTCTTTCAAAAACACCTAAAAGAAACTACACCAAATCACTCAGAATTTCAATGTAGGCTTTTGAATATCAATCTTTTGCAACATTATTCACTTGAAACATAACTTCTTTGCGAAAAATCGATTTTCCAACTTTGAAGCATTAAACTTCAACAATATTTTGGACACCAATCCTCTGTAGAGTTTGTGAAATAAAAATTAATAAGAATATGTTGTTAGCAATAATGGAGTTTCATTATGAAGCAAGATTTTTTTTTAAAAAGTGTTTTTGATAAGGTAATTGAGGTAGAGATCGAAGATAATCAATTATTAAGATGGTTTTTTGAAATAGAAATTCAGTCTGAAAGTAGAGTATCTAGTTGGGTCTATTCAATTTTTTTGTGGTAAAAGGTAAAAAAATATATATATTTAATGTGAGTCTGTGGAAGAAAATTTAACAAGAATAATCTATTATTAGCAATGATGGGATTTTATTAGGAAAAATTGTGTAATATAGTAAACTATTATTTCTAAATAAATGTTATAGCTACAGTTACATTTGTATATGTATATGTTCTTTGTGTTAGGCTAGAGTGGCGTGCGAGATTAGGAGAGAGAGGAGAGAGGCGAGCGAGAGAGAGGTGAGCGAGAGAGTGGAGAGAGGTGAATTGTATATGTATATCGGTTAGATAATTGTATATATGTAACTACTATATATATGTATCAATGATTGTGTTTGTATATCTGCATAAAATTTGAATTTGTATACAATTGAATCGAGTTACTCCCTCTGTCCCAATTTATATGATTTATTTTCCTTTTTAGTCAGTCCCAAAAGAATGACACATTTATATATTAAGCAACAATTTAACTATAAAATGTTCATTTTACCCTTAATAAAATGATTTACAGTTACACAAATTTCTATCATTCATTTTAGACCACAAGTTTTAAAAGTTTTCCTTCTTTCTTTAACTTTGTGCCGAGTCAAAGTTTCTCACATAAAATGGGACAGTGAAAGTAATATACAGTTGAATCGAGTTAAAACAATTGTATTTGTCTATCAAATCTCTCTCTTGCTTTATACAAACACAAATTATACATTCTATTTGTATAAAGCGAGAGAGTGAAAAGAGAACTGGGCAGGGGGAGATTTGTATTAGTATAATTATAAGTGTGTAGGACAGGGAGATATGTATTTGTATATACAGTCTCTCCCGCTTTATACAAACACAATTCATACATTTGTTTTTGTATAAAGTGAGAGAGGCGGTGGAGAGAACTGAGAGTGGCGAGCGAGAGTGGTGGGCGAGATTCAATGGAGAGAGGCGAAGGTCAATGTATTTCCCGCGAATTAGAATTAAATAAAATTATATCTATAACATTTATTATGAATTAATAGTTTACTGTAATGCATAATTTTCCCATATAATTATCTCATTAAATATTTCGCTTACCAAACATATAGTTAAAATTGTTTCTTAGTATAAAGATTTCATTGTGAAAACTACCATGAAGTCAGAAAATCAACAACAAGGGAAGGACTTGATTTTTTTTAATATTATATTTTACCTTTGAGATCAGCTTAACTTTTTTTATAAATAACAACTAACTATTCTTAAAATTGAAAGATTATGATTTAGTCTTATTTAGTAACGATTTTTAACACTCCTAAATTTATAAATGACGATATAATAAATAAATATATAGGCACTCAATTCCTAATATTGGATTATTTTAATCGTAGATTGTTTCCCATGTGGGGAAAAAGAAATATATATGAAACATGTAATATTAACTGTCCAGCACTAGAGGCTGACAACTTAACGTGGCACGACCTCTTCCCACTTGTTTCCCTAATTCGTACATACCGTAGCCCGAAGTTGTGGATTCAGAATTTTTACTAAAATATTTAAAAAAATAATGCTTAAGATTTGAATATATTAAATTCCTCAACCATTAAACTAATCTATAATCTTACGTTTAAGATTAAAAATCTATATATATGCATTACAAATTTTAAATATATATATAACTTTTTGCATAAACCCCGAGATCCTATTATAGTGCAAGCAAAAATAATTGCACTATTAAATAAAGCTTACGTGTAATAGGTGATTACGTATAGAAACTTTGACACACAAACATAAATAATCTATTAAATTGGATAAAAGTATATTATTAATGTAGAATTTCTTTATGGTATTTTAATTGAAAATAGGTTATAAATATTTACAATTGAATTTTCTCAGGGGAGGTCACTAGGGGTACAACTTTATTTTGTTTGTTATAAAGTACCTTTTTAAAGCAGCCAAAGGATTTGTGTGCTCAAAGGTAAACAAACCCCTTTTTATCTTTCAAATATTGGCCCCAAATATTGTGCTTTTTCCTTGCAATTATTGATGGCTACCCAAACAAGTTATCTTTTGCTTTCTTTTCTTCTTCCTTTCTTATTATGGACATTATCCAACCAAGTGTAAATTGATCATGTGTAATTGCTTATGATTATTTTATTTAAAAATTTAAACGGTTAGAAAGATAACATACTTTTTTGTTTATTTAGTTTTGTCATCCTAATACTCGTAGTCATTTGCAATCCAAACTCTCTTTTTTATTTGAGGAAATTATGCGGTTAAGTAAATTTATACTATTTAATTAGTCATCATAGCTATTTTGCTATAATTATCACTCGCGACTAACACTAACCATTAATTACGTGGGCTGACTTCGAATTTGTATAATTAGCCACGTCTGTATAATTCGTCACAGTTGTATAATTTGCAACTAACAATTCTTCGTTTGATTTGTATTTGTATACGATGGTTTGTATTTGTATATGACGGTGATTCCTTTGGGTTTTCAGTTTTGTCACCATATACATTCAATATTTTTGTGTATAACTTTTTAAAATTTGTATAAATGTGTAGTTTTCGGATTTTGTATAATATAATTTATATAATGTAATTTGTTTAATATATTTTGTATAACTGTGTTAAAGTTTATGTTTGTATCAGTTTGTTATTTCAAATTTTATCATATTTGTATAATTCCAGACTTTATATTACTCAATTACATAAAAACACGCAAATTATACAAACGTACACGCGAATTATACAACCAAGATGTGAACTATACAAATTATTGCCCTCTCTCGCTCGCCTTTCTCCTCCCTCTCCCAATCTCGCTCGCCTCTCTCCTCCCTCTCTCAATCTCGTTCGCCTCTCTCCTCCCTCTCCCAATCTCGCTCGTCAGATATACATATACATATGTATAATATATAATTATCTAACTGATATACATATACAATTCACCTCTCTGCCCTTTCTCGCTCGCCTCTCTCCTCCCTCTCCCAATCTCGCTCGCCACTCTCCTCCCTATAACATGTAGCTACGAATCGTAATTAGCAAACTATAGTTATGGAGTGTAATTAAGCTATTTTGTGAAACACATACAACTTTTTATTTCTAGTTGATATTAATATTCTTACCAATTTTTATACAAGTTTTTAAATTATTTATATCAGATATAACTATTATTCTCACCAACTAAAGTTATAGTAGATTTTATTATTCTTATCAATCTTTAAACCATTTGTATCGAGAAATGCATGTTCAGCGTGAGGAGATTGTTCATAGCATGAGGGAAGATTATATTAAAGAGTGGTACATTACAACTCAAATTCAATTTTCTTTTTTTATTGGACTAAAGCTCAATTAATAAATGTTGTATCTTTTAGGATAGTTTTGTGATAGTGTATTATACTTATGTTATGAACTTTTGTTTATTTGGTAAGATTGTATAAATAAATTGGGGCAATTTTGATAGTTATCACAAGTTATGTGGTTCTTATTATTATGAGCAAAAAAATATAACTTAAAAAATTCAAATTGTATGTCCAAACAAAGCTTCAACTTTATCTCATATGATTTCATATCATAATTTCACCTCACATGGCCGAACGGGCATTCAATAACTGTCTTTAATTTTTTTAAACTCCGTATCAAATGAAAACTGGACAAATAAATTAAACTAGAGAAAGCATTATCTTATTCTAATGTGCGCTTAAATCGTTAAAGAAATAATATTATTGTTAGTAATAATTTAATCATGTCTTCAACAAATTATGATAGTTGTGAATGTTATTGAATTAATTTATTTGATTTAACAAAATATATCATTACATTAGATTTTGGAGACCTACGTGTTGTTATTTTTAGACTTTACGAGATTACACGGTTGTACATTCTACCGAACTGAACAACCATCACTTTCTCATTTTCACACGCAAGAAAGAGAAACGAACTCTTTCTATGGTTCTGTTAATTTGTCCAAACATGCAGACACAATACCGTTTTAATTGGCAAAGCAATTGTATACCTTGTGTATATCAAAACATAATTTCTATATTCGTGTAACACACCAAAATGTGTTTTGAAACAAAAACAATTCAAAGGTAGTTTTTTTTTTCCCAAAAATTATTTCAACGGTCACTAATAAGTTTGGTAGGGTGAAATTTTATATCTTAGAGACGACCATATCAAAACCAATTGGAAACCTTATTTGCTTATGATTAGTCTAATAATTCTAGACTTCTAGTACAAAGAAATTCAGTACATATGATTTTTCTTATGACCATGATGCCTGATGGTATTTTCGGTCAACTTTCGCACACCTTAATTGATTCCACAGAATATTTGTCACCTCCCACCACCAAGATATATCTACAATAAAAAATTTGCTATCCGCAAAACATGGGTCACAGTTTGATAAACCAGAAGTTGTCAATTGTGAATGGCCACGAAGATAAAATTGGTCATAATATTGCTGGTCAAGTCTTCAATAGGAGCAGACAAGTTTATGCCTGGTCTCCGTCACAATATACTATTCAAATTTATTGTTTCTTTGTGCCGAATACAAAATTATATTCATTAAATTCTATTCTATCTGTCTCAATTTATACAACTGATTTTCATTTTTAGTTAATCTCTCAAAAATAATAATATATTTCTATATATTTAATAGTAATTTAACTTTAAAATATTCATTTTATCCTTAATGATACAAACATTTATGACTTATTTTAGATAATAATTTTTTTCTTTCTTAAATTCCGTAATAAGTCAAAATATATCACATACATTAAAACGAAAAACTGTCAAAAAGTGTGTGCTGTGTAGATAATAGATATGCATGCTCCCGCTCCGTGAGTGTGTGACAGTGGGAAATTCACAACAAAATATGACCGGCCATTGCCCATTCTCATTTAACTTATCCTTTGTGTCCTATACAAATTTTATATTCAATATATGCTATTTATATGCAAGTGTGTGACAGCAGGAAATACAAAAGAAAATATATGTATGTTAAAAATATATATAACTTACTTAAATAATTTTGGATATGAGAAAGATGTGCTTTCATACAAACATGAAACTTTTTTTCCCTTTTTATTAGCTAGCGTTTGGCCATAGATTTCTAAATATTCATGACAAATATTATTTGGGTGAAATTTCACCATGTGTTTGGCCATAGTATTTGGGAAATATATTTCACTTTTTTAGAAAAATATGACTTATACCCATAAGTTTTAAAAACTATCAAAACTAACCATAAGTTTGTATTACAAGTCAATTGAATCTTCGTTGCAACAATAACAAATAGTGTCCATGA
>JAJOOO010008565.1:0-21511 GCA_029582685.1 Solanum piurae | reverse complement strand
GAACGCTCGAAAGGCCGTAGTTCCTTCACGAAAGTTGTTCCTTATGTCCTAAGCTTCGCAAACACTATATATACACAACTGGTATGCACCTATAAACAATTCATAATTAATCTTAAATCGGCAGATTTGCCATATTTCCCCAACTTGTCGAAACGTCCGTAGAAATTCATAAAAACAATCATAGAAGAGTCCCGAGATGATTACCTTAGTTAACCAAGTTAAAACCTTGAAGAAACACCAATAACTGCAATTTATATCTTCAAAAACCAGCTCCAAACACAGCTAATAGAAGGGAAAAATGATTGCCACGTGTAGGGATTACGTTTCTAGGCACGGGGTAATGTTTAATAGTAGAAATCATCAAAAACTAACCTTCATAATGCTAGAACTCCATAGGAACTCTCTCTTAAGCTTTCTCTCTGGTTTGGAACTGAAATGGAATGTTTTCATGGCTTAAAACGTTAAATAAACCGACATACCATATTTTTCACCCGACCCGGATTCTGCCCCGGCAGTCCCTGATAAAACCCTCATAACATTTTACTCTGATGTCGGTTTGATACGGGGTTTTGTACGTTGCAAACTAGACTCGTAGGCCTTCGATTTAATGGATAATAGGCCTTCTAAATCTTTATATATTGGTAGAAAACATTCAATACATTTTACCCAAATTTCAGAGAAATCTTTAAAAAGGAACTTATGAAAACTTTCGCCAACTTTTATTTTGCCACTTGCTTAACTTCAAAACTTGAGATACAACCCTTGAACACTTCAAATATGACATACCACATCATTTTTAATTTATTACTCACCCTCTTTGTCTTTCCACGAATGTACGAATTAATTTATACGTTTAGAAAAGTCGAGGTGTTACAATATTATTCTTGGAAATAGTACTAAAAATACTCTTCACCAAGTTTGTATTAGAAATGCAACAAACGATCTTTTGCTTCTTCAGACAATTGACCTAATGATCATCCAATTCCTCTTTGTAGGTGCTCCATGCACACTACCACGTTACCTTAGACATAATTTTAGATTCTTTTCACTTTCTTTCTAATTGGCCTCTATGTGTCTCATGCAATATCTATGCGTAGCATTAGATAACACATTTTTGACAACATCAATGTAACGACCTATTCTCGTCGTTATAGAAAAGTCAACGGAAAAAAATTTTGGGCCGAAATTTTTTTTGTAGTAACTTAGAATTTCCCAACAAAGTCCAGATTTGGAAGAAATTGGAGTCATTAAAGTCTAGGAAAATCTGGTAACAATTGAGGCAAGTAGAACTCTCGAAATTGATCTTAGCGTGAACGGATATTTTAGGAGTGTCATTGGTTGAAGGTGAGTTGTGAAATAGGGGTATTGGAATTATTAAATTAGCTCACTGTTCCATGCAAGCCGCTATGGCGAGAATTTGTGCCGCCAGGGAGGGGCCGCTGTAGCGGGGTTGTGCCTCTGTGGCGGGACAGTCGTGATTTAAGTCAGAAATAAACCCCAAAACGTCTTTATTCTGCAATTTTCATTCTTGAGAGTAAGGAGACGAACCCCAGGTGATTCTTGACAATTTTCCGCCATTCTTAAGGCCAAAGGTAAGGTTTTAACTCCCCAAATCCATTTTTCAATTCATAAATCGTAAATTAATGGGTAATTATTGACGGGGAAGGGGTTTGATCTCAGAATTATGGTGGAAAAAGCCCTAATCTGGGTACGGGGATTAAGGGTTTAACCTAGGGTTGATCTTATTGATTATAATCCGAGTAATTAAGTCTTGTATATTGATCCTAGCATTATATTAATTGTTTGTAGACTAAGAATAAGCGGAAAGAATTCGGAAAGGGAAGGATCAAGTTTCTTAGGGGATTCAAGATTTGTTTAAGGTAGGTGATGGTTGTGATTTCTTGTTGTGTGATGTATGTTTGTTCTTGCTTTATTATAACACATGTATGTATGCGAATGTTGCATTATTGATCACACTAATTGTAAATGAGAATAGATGAATGATGAATGTCATGAATCATGACTTGATTGTATGATTATGAGAATGTGATTGTGTTGTGATTGTGGCTTGTTGAATCGGTCGGGTGTTGCATTCCAACACACTAACTTGAATTGGTTGCCACGTTCCGGCATAAATATGGGATCGATTTCCATGTTCCGGTATAAATATTGAATCGGATACCACGTATTGGTATGTTAACAGTTTGGGTTTGGGTTCCATGAGAGGACCATTGACTTGACATAACTGTATGAGAATTGTGAAATTATACGTTGTTCGTAAATGATATTGATATTGTATATGTTCATTGTATGCATGTTATCATTATGTTGTAATGGCTTATGTATGTTGCACTTAGTGGGATAGTCGTGTGATCCTACCAGTACATTGTGATTGTGTACTGATACTGCACTTGCTCTTTCTTTGTTGAGTACAGGGCATCTTCAGGCGGCTATTTACAAACCTCCCTTAGAAGCTCAGTGATTGTTCGAATTCAAGGGTGAGCCAGTTCTTCCGGGCTGTCATGAATTCTCCTTTCTGTCTATGTCCATATTTCGGACTTAGACTAGTACTTTAGTTAGCCTTATGTTTAGTTTGGGGTTGTACCCTTCTTGTTTAGACTTATGGTTGAACTTTAGATGTTTTGGTACATTGAATTTCAGGTTCTAGGTGTTATTTCTGCAATGTTAGTTTGGTTGTTAGACTTTTATTGGAGTTTATGGGAACTCCCTATCTTTTAATTAACATCCAAACCTGCTTTTGAATCTTTAAATGCCTTAGTGGTTTGTTTATTTCGTTAGCTAATTAGTATTAATGGTTCTCGCACTGAAGGGTTAGTGTGAGTGTCAATCACGACGGTCTGGTTCGTGACAAAGTTTGTATTAAAGCCTAGGTTCGTTGATCTAGATGTACCAAAACGGGTCTAGTAGAGTCTTGCGGAACATTACAGAGATGTCTGTACTTTTCATCGAGAGGCTATAAGACTTTAGGAAATATCTCTACTTTCTTTTGTCTCCTTTCGTGCTATAACTTGATTCAAATTGGTATCTAGCGATTCAAATTGGTATCTAACCTCCTTCACTCTTCTGTCCGCAGATGGTTAATACTAGGTTCAACGGTGTCAGACCGTTAGCTCCCATCAATGCTCCAGCTAAGGAATCTGTAGCGAGAGGTCACGGTCAAGGCAGGGGTAGAGGAAGATCTAGGGGTAGAGGCCTAGGAAGGGTGTCACCTACTATGGACGAAGCACCGGTTGAAGATGCTCCCAGAAATGAGGCCCCTTCTGCGCACCATGAAGAGGTAGAGGAGAATGTAGAAGTTGAGGAGGAGGAGAATGTTGGATAAGAGGAAGAGGCACATGCTGAGACTACAGGTATTACTCCCATAGACCCAGTGTTAGCTCAATAGATCATGTCATTTTTTAAAGGATTGGTTGGTCCTGGAGTGCTTCCCTCTGTTCAAGCAACTCAAGGTCCCGCCAATCCCCCTATTGCTATCACTATCCCCAAGTTGGGTGGAAATATAAGTAATGATGCATTCTTTCGTCCTCTCTTGAGTCCTGTTATGACTGGTAATGAGCATGAGATTTTGACTAAGTTCTTGAAATGGAAACCGTCTGTGTTCCATGGTTCTGAGAGTGAGGATGCATATGAGTTCATCCTAGATTGCTACGAGAGGCTTCATAAGTTGGGAATTGTCCATCAGCATGGGGTTGAGTTTGTGACTTTTCAGCTTCAAGGTGAGGCAAATAAGTAGTGGAGAGCTTATGTGGAATGCAGATCTTTAGTTTTACCCCCACTTACTTGGATCGAGTTTCATGCTCTATGTTTAAAGAAATATGTGCCTCGGACTTTGAGGGATCGTAAGAAGGATAAGTTCATGGCTTTGGAGCAAGGTGGTATGTTTTTGGCTGCTTATGAGGCCAAGTTCCATGCCTTATCTAGATATGCTACTCAATTTGTGACTGCTGAGGAAGAGAGGATCCGTTTATTTATCAAGGGACTAAATTCTGAGTTGCAAGTATAATCTATTCATATAACCTTTGCAGGGAAAAGCTTCAATGATGTAACAAACTTTGTGAAGAAAGTGGAAGGGGTGAGGCGAGACGGTCAGGCTAAGGCATTGGCTAAGAGGGCCGAGAACTCGGGTAACTTTCAAGGTTCTTACTCCAAGGGGTCAGGAAGGCCGACACTTGCAGCCAACCCAATGTAGTTCGCTATGCCCTCCTCTACAGGTAATTACTCGAGAACTCCACCTCATAATTTGATTCAGGATAGCTAGGTAGTCGCACCTTCGGTGGGCAATAAGTCATCTTTTGATCGTACATGTTACAACTGTGGATAACCTGGACATATGAGGAGAGATTATCCCTACCGTGCATATTGGATTCCGCACAGCAACAACCTAGAACAGTGGTATCCGCGGGAAATGGTAATAATGGTCGAGGGTATCCACAAGGTGGGCGAGAAAGAAATCAGCGAGGCCGTGGAGGTAGGGGAAATGGTAACGCAGGCAGAGGTGTTGTACAACCAGGAAGGGAAGTCGCCCGTCAAGATGACCGGGCTCAGTGTTATGCATTTTTGGGCAAGACCGAGGCAGAGGCATCTGACGTGTTTGTGACCGGATGTCTAATGTGTTATGATCTGGGTTCTACTTATTCTTATGTATCTGTGCGATTTGCCTCAGAATTTTCTATGATTTGTGGTATACTTGATGCCCCCATCCATGTTTTTATCCTAGTTGAAAAGTCTGCCATAGTCACCCATGTTTATCGTGTTTGTTCTATTTTGTTTATGGGTTTTCAAACTTGGGCTAATTTGGAAATTTTGGATATGACTGACTTTGATATAATCTTAGGCATGACTTGGTTGTCCCCCTAAAAATTTTGAGAAGGGAAAACTTAGAGTGGGAAGGGGTGTACAAGCCTAAGCAAGCTAAGATCATATCCTTCATTCGGGCTAGGAAACTGGTAGGGTAGGGTTGTTTGACTTGTTTGGCTCATATTCGGGATGTTGAGGTTGAGTCTCCATCTATTGAGTCTATTCATGTGGTGTCAAAATTTAGAGAAGTGTTTCCTAATGATGTGTCTAGTATGTCTCCGGATAGAGTTATAGATTTCTGCATTGATTTAGAAACTGGTACTCATCCCATTTCTATCCCTTCATATCGCATGGCTCCGACAGAATTAAGAGAGCTTAAGGCTCAAATCCAAGAACTTCTTGATAAAGGATTCATTTGTCCTAGTGCTTCCTCATGGGATGATCCGATTTTGTTTGTTAAGAAAAAGGATGGTAGTGTGAGGATGTGTATACATTACCGACAATTGAATAGGATCACCATTCGAAACAAGTACCCATTACGGAGGATAGATGATATTTTTGACCAATTGCAAGGTGCATCAGTTTTCCCTAAGATTGATCTAAGGTCTGGTTACCATCAGTAAAAGATTAGGCCTGGGATGTGCCCAAGACGACATTTAGAACTCGTTACGGGCACTACGAGTTTCTAGTTATGTCGTTTGGGTTGACTAATGCACCTGCAACTTTTATGAGTTTAATGAATAATGTTTTCAAACCCTTTCTTGATTCATTTGTCATAGTCTTTATTGATGATATTTTGGTCTATTTGAAAAGTGAGGAAGAGCATGCCAACCATCTTCGTATTGTTCTGGCTGTTCTTGGGAAACAAAGGTTGTATGCTAAATTTTCTAAGTGTGAATTTTGGTTGACTTTGAATTTTTGGGGCATGTAGTTTCAAAAGAATGGGTAATGGTATATCCTCAAAAGATTGAGATGGTTAAGAATTGGGTTCGGCCTAGCTCTGTGACGGAAGTTAGGAGTTTTGTGGGGCTCGCTAGCTATTATCATCGATTTGTGAAAAACTTCGCTTCTATTGCCACACATCTGACAAATTTGACTAAAGAGGAGGTACCATATGAATGGACTGAAAAATGTGAGGAGAGCTTCCAAAAGCTCAAGACTCTTTTTACCACCTTACCTATTCTAGCACTACCGATTGAAGGTAAAGATTTTATTGTTTATTGTGATGCTTCACATTTGGGTTTGGGTATTGTGTTGATGCAGGATAAGAATATTATAGCTTATGCATCGAGGCAGTTGAAGGTGCATGCGAGGAATTATCCAACATATGATTTGGAGTTAGCAGCGGTAGTTTTTGCTCTTAAGATCTGGTGACATTACCTTTATGGTGTTAAGTGTGAAGTGTTTACTGATCATCGTAATCTGCAGCATGTGTTCACTCAGAAGGATCTGATTTTGAGATAGAGAAGGTGGATGGAGCTACTTAAGGATTATGATGTCACTATCCAATACCATCCGGGTAAGGCTAATGTAGTGGCAGACTCTCTGAATCAAAAAAATGGTGAGTATGGATAGTTTAGCTTGCTTGAGTGTAACTAAGCGACTTTTGTCTAAGGAAATTCAAACCTTGGAGTCTAAGTTCATGCAGTTGGGCATCTCAGAAAGAGGTGGGGTGTTAGCTAGCATTGAAGTAAGGGCCACATTCATTGAGGAGATCAAGGCCAAACAATTTGAGAATGAAAATTTGAATGAACTTAAGGAAAAGACTGTGATTGGTAAGGAACAAGAGACCACTCTTAATGCAGAAGGTGTGCTTAGTTTTAAAGGAAGGATTTGTGTTTCTCGAGTTGATGACTTGATTCATAAATTATTGACAGAATCTCATGGTTCACGATATTCCATTCATCCAGGTGTGACCAAGATGTATCGAGATTTGAAGCGGATTTATTGGTGGCCAGGCATGAAGAAGGATATAGCGGAGTTTGTGGCTAAGTGTCAGAATTGCCAACAAGTAAAGTATGAACATCAAAGGCCTACATGTTTGCTTCAAAGAATGCCAATTCTGGAATAGAATTGGGAAAGGATAGCTATGAACTTCGTGGTTGGCATTCCCAAGACTTTGGAGAAGTTTGATTCTATTTGGGTAGTGGTTGACTGATTGACTAAATCAACCTATTTTATTCCGGTAAGAATAGATTATAATGCTGAACAATTGGCTAAGTTTTATGTGAAAGAGATAGTGAGGTTGCATAGGGTGCCCCTTTCTATCATCTCAGACAGTGGTACCCAATTCACATCCAAGTTTTGGAGGAAGTTACATGATGAATTGAGAACACAACTCACTTTTAGTACAACCTTCCATCCACAGACGGATGAACAGTCAGAGAGGACTATTCAAGTGTTAGAGGACCTGTTGAGGGCATGTGTGATTGATTTTGGAGGGTATTGGGATAAATTCTTACCTTTATGTGAGTTCTCCTATAATAATAGGTATCACTCTAGCATAGATATGGCACCGTTTGAGGCACTTTATGGTAGGGGCTGTAGATCACCCATAAGATGGTTCGAGGCTGGAGATGTGAAACCTTTGGGGATTGATTTAGTTAAGGATGCTCAAGATAAGGTGAGGAGTATCCAAGTTAAACTTTTAGCAGCCCAGAGTAGATAGAAAAAGTATGCAGACCATAAGGTAAGAGATATGTCATTTCAGACTGGTGAGAAAGTTCTTCTTAAAGTATCACCCATGAAAGGGGTGATGATATTTGGCAAGAAGGGCAAGCTAAGTCCGCGATACATTGCTCCTTTTTAGGTTCTTGAATATGTAGGGCCAGTGGCTTATAGATCAGCTTTACCTCCTAATCTATCTGGAGTTCATCAGGTATTTCATGTGTCCATGTTGAAGAGATATCATGGTGACGGGGATTACATCATAAAATGGGACTCAATCGTGTTAGATAAAGACCTCCAATATGAGAAGGAACAAATTGCAATTCTTGATCGTGATGTGCATAAATTGAGGACCAAGGAGATTAAGTCCGTGAGAGTTCAATGGAAGCATCATCCAGTTGAGGAAGCTACTTGGGAAACCGAGAAGGACATGCGAGACAAGTATCCCTAATTGTTCGTCGATTCAGGTACTACTCCATTCCTTCCTTAGCCTATTTTTTCTAAGTTTGTCACTCGGGGACGAGTGATGGGTAAATTGATATCTATTGTAACGAATTGTTCCTGTCGTTATAGAAAAGCCAACGGGGAAAAATTTGGGCCTGAAAACTTTTTCGTAGTAACTTGGAATTTCCCAACCTAGTCCAAATTTAGATGAAATTGAAGTCATTAAAGTCTAGGAAAATCTAGTAACAATTGAGTCATCTAATTATGAATTTGATCACATGAGTAGATAGCTAAGACGTTAAGGAATCCGTACGACTTTATTGAATTGAATTCGGGCGAGTAGAACTCTCGGAATTGATCTTAGCGTGAACGAGTATTTTCGGAGTGTGGTTGGTTGAAGGTGTGTTGTAAAATGGGGGTATTGGAATTATTAAATTAGCTTACTGTTCTGTGCAAGCTGCTATGGCGGGAATTTGTGCCGCCAGGGCGGGTCCGCTGTAGCGTGGTACCGTTGTGGCGGGATAGTCGCGATTTAAGTAAAAAATAAACCCCAAAATATATTTATTCCACAATTTCGTTCTTGAGAGTAAGGAGATGAACCCCAAGCAATTCTTGATAGTTTTCCACCATTCTTAAGGCTAAAGATAAGGTTTTAACGCTCCGGATCCATTTTTCGATCTGTAGATCATAATTTAATAGGTAATTATCGATGGGAAAGGGTTTTGATCTGGGAATTATGGTGGAAAAATCCCTAATCTAGGTATGGGCATCAAAGGTTTAACCTAGGGTTGATCTTATTGATTATAATCCAGGTAATTCAGTCTTGTATATTGATCCTAGCATTATATTGATTGTTTGTAGACCAAGAACAAGCGGAAAGAATCCGTAAAGGGAAGGATCAAGTTTCTTAGGGGATTCAAGCATTGTTCGAGGTAGGTGATGGTTGTGATTTCATGTTGTGTGATGTATGTTTGTTCTTGCTTCATTATAATACATGTATGTATGTGAATGTTGCATTATTGATCACACTAATTGTAAATGAGGATAGATGAATAATGAATGCCATGAATCATGACTTGATTGTATGATTATGAGAATGTCCTTGTGATTGTGGCTTGTTGAATAGATCGGGTGTTGCGTTTCAACACACTAACTTGGATCGGTTGCCACATTCTGGCATAAATATGGGATCGGTTGCCACGTTCCGACATAAATATTGGATTGGATACCACGTACCGGTATGCTAACAGTTTGGGTTTGGGTTCCATGAGAGGACCATTGACTTAACATAACTGTATATCTTGAGAATTGTGAAATTGTACGTTGTTCGTAAATGATATTGATATTGTATATGTTCTGTGCATGCATGTTATTATTATACTGTAATGGCTTATGTATGTTGCACTTAGTGGGATAGTCGTGTGATCCTACCAGTACACTATGGTTGTGTACTGATACTGCACTTGCTATTTCTTTGTTGAGTATAGGGCATCTTCAGGCGGCTATTGACAGACCTCGCTTAGAAGATCAGTGATCGTTCGAATTCAAGGGTGAGCCAGTTCTTCCGGGATGCCCTGAATTCTCCTTTCTATCTATGTCCACATTTCGGACTTAGACTAGTACTTTAGTTAGTCTTATGTTTAGTTTGGGGTTGTACTACCCTTCTTGTTTAGACTTATGGTTGAACTTTAGATGTTTTGGTACATTGACTTTCAGGTTCTAGGCGTTATTTCTGCAATGTTAGTTTGGTTGTTAGAATTTTGTTGGAGTTTATGGGAACTCCCTATCTTTTTCTTAGCATTTAAACCTGCTTTCGTATCTTTAAATGCCTTAGTAGTTTGGTTCTTTGGTTAGCTAATTAGTATTAATGGTTCTCCCACCGGAGGATTAGTGTGGGTGCCAATCACGACGATTTGGATCGTGACAATCAAATAATCCCTATTTCTCAGTTATAATATATACATAAAAATGAAAATACATAAGACAAGTATATACATAAATAGTGACAATAAGAAATGAAGTCTCATATTAAGATTCTAAAAGCGAACTAAAAGAAATAAATCTAACATTCTATGAGGTGCCTAACGTCCGGATTTAATGTCCAAGAAGCATTGAACTTGCTAAAGGATAGATTTATGGATTAAACAAATCATAAGGTTCCTATTTAGACACTAATATCAAACAATACACATAGGAATAGGGAGAAATTGGTAAATTAATGTCTCATATTTGCCTGTAATTTAGTTATTTATTAGCATGTTTGCAGACACATAATTGTGAAGGATCATGGAGGAACTAATGTGTGTGTATACACAAAATATATAAACGAGCATCATAACAACATATCTATTAAGTTTTTAAGACATGCTGCAATTTAATTGAGTCTTGTTAGCATAATTTTTAAACAAATGAAATCATATATGCGTTATCATATAAAAATAATGAAATATTATTATTTTTATTCTCTGGGGATAATATCTATATGTTAATATCCTGAAGATTATTTTCTTAATCCTATAGAAAGGATTTCTATGCAATAGACATCTTAGAAATCTATATCTATATAATAGGAGAGGTGATAGCGCCTACGTGTTAGCACGTCAAAATTTGTAGATATATTAAATAATAAATAAGAATTTAAAAAACAAAACATTAAAAAAAAATTAAAAACACTTTTATTTATTTTTTACGTATCTCTCTTCTTTTTTTCTTAATAATAAATAATAATTTAAAAAACAAAACACTTAAAAAGCAATAAATTTAAAAAAGGTTTTTTTTATGTATCTCTCTTCTTTTTTATATTTAAATAAATTGAATATGTTTGTTCCTAATAAAATGCTGTCTGCCTAATTTTTTAATGAACTATTAAACTGTAGAAAGTTACCACAGTTAATATAACTCTTTTCTATTTTTAACTGCCTATATATTTGTTAAATATATTATTTTAAAAATTAGAAAGTTATCATAGTTAATATAAATTTTTTCTATTTTTCTTATTTTTTTAAAACGTTTATTTAACTTATAAATTGAAATTTCACCAAAAAGTAAATAATAATAATAATAATAATAATAATAATAATAATAATAATAATAATAATAATAATAAAGTATTTTTAAGTGATATACAAAATTTTAAAAAAAGAAAAATTAATAGATAAAATAAAATAAAATATAAGTAAACTAATTTAGCAAGTCCTTACTCCCATGTTCCCACTATCCCTACAAATACGCATGAACTTGAAATTATTTCAAATTTCAAACGTTAGTGAAACAAATTTTCTAGCAAAATTTTATTTTTAACAAGATAAAAAATCTAAACAAATCTTGAAAAAATAGCATGTGTCAGCACCACAACCAATCTTGAAATTTCAATATTTAAAAATAAATTTAAAAAAGAAATATGATTTTTTTTTTAAAAACACATGTCAATTTTTTAATACAAGTTAGAATGAGATATAATTTTAAATTTAAAAAACACAACTGCATCCTGTTAAAGGAGGATAAATATGATGTCTCTCTAACAAACAAAAGGCAACAACATTCATCTCTTTCCAAACAGGAAAACTACCGGATTGTGGGGAGTTTCTCTAACCGAAAACCATTACTATGAGACTAACAATGATACAATGTCCCGCCACACGTTGCAAGGGCCCATTCTATACCTTCCGGGGGTATAGGATGATATCGTGACTATGGATCCATCTAATTGGCCTGTGAGGAGTCACATGAAGAATCAATGCTATCCTATCCTACGCTGGCTACGTAGTTCTATGGGACTTTCGAATCATAAAAGACTCTAACCCAACTCGATGGTCGATACTACTCCCAAAATGATTAATATAACTTTGTGCTCAATTCACCCATTACAAAGAATGGACTTTTACATTTCTTGAAATACTTTTCAAAACATGAGACGTGTTTACCTTCTTGAAAACATGCACTTATGAACTTATCTTTCAAGTTCAATAATTAACATAGGTACATATGTATATGTATATATATGAATAAAATAACATTACAAACTCTTGAGTCTTTATGAAATAGAACCTTTAAACTTTTTCTCAAAACTCATCTTTACTTCCTCAAAAATTCAGTTTAAAACTCAAGTTTTGGCTTTGAAATTTTTTTCAAGATTTATAACTCAAAATAGGGTTCATGCTGAATTATAGACATGAACAAATCAACTCAAGGATCTCAATAACAATATAGAAACTCAATAATTAGGAATATAATTTTTAAAAATAAACATGAACTCAAGAACTCAAAATTAACTTATCTCAAGAATACACAAATCTTGGGGTAGAATCCTAGATTTCTCTTTTACTGATTTGAAAGTAGATGTAAGGCGTAAGGATGAACTAGTCCAATACTATGATATCCTTACATACCTGAAAGAACAAGGTTCTTGAAGAATCTTGAAAAAAATAAACTTGATTAGAAGCCTTGAAACCCTAGCTTGAAGGTAAACAATCAACAAAACCTTTCTTAAGATTTTTGAATTAGTTTCTTGAAATATCTATGACCCATAATTATGATTTTCATTAGTGATTCATAATTTTATGGAGGAATTTGAATTGGAAAGAATAGAATTCTTGAAGAAAAACTTACCTTGAAGAAGAATCTTGAAAAAGATTGAAAGAATTTTGAATGGATCAAAGTCTTCTACTTTGATTTTCCCGTAGGGTTTTGCCTTAGGGTTTGAGAGAGAAGAGAATGCAGGATTAAGAGATGAAAATCTGATTGTTTTGAGCCTTATGTTAGTCAAGAAATTCGTTTAGGATTTTCTTATAGGTAAAAATATGAAAACGGCCATTTTTAATATTTTTCCGTCTGCTAATTCGCCACTGCACTGTATCATGTTACTAAAATGGTCATAACTTTTTACTCAGAAATTGGATTGACGTAAAATTGATGCCGTTGGAAAGTAGATTCAAATACATTTAGTTTTATAGGTTATGGGCCACGTAACTCTTTATATTCTAAGATATATGGTCGTTTGAAGTTGACCTAAGTAAAATCTTATGTCAAAACTTAATCGGTAAGGAAGCTTTCAACTCAACTTTTTTCTAGGAGATTCTAGTGACCTTAATTGATATCCAAAATAATTCCCACACTAAAGAATTTACCTTAACAGGTATGAGTAATTTAATAATCACCCAATATGACCCTACAAGTAAATAAAGAATGGTTCGACTCTTCAGTTAGAAATTTTTGGGGTGTTACAATATCTTCTCCTTGGGATCATTTATCCTCGAATGACGGTTGGTCTGAGAATGGAAAGGGGTTTATATTCAAGTCTAACTCAGAATCACAAAGTACTTAACATAGGGTGATTATTCTAATTTAAATCATGAGATTCGGGTTCTATACCTCTATAAGAAATCTCATCCCAAGAATACTTCACCCTATAACTACATTCAACCAACCTCGAGTCTTAATCAAGAACCACTTAATGCATCATGCATTCATCCACATGCTACCAACACCACATTAAAGCATAGTACTATAACCCTTCCATGGACTCCCCTACAAACCAATCCTTATTAGAATCCTCATTCTCTTATCACTTCTACCAACAAATAAACTTTCATGCATCACAACTAGGAATTGACTAATTACTCATTGTAAGACCTTATCTACTTCTTCCTTCATATTTATAACCTTAGGTGGAATAAACACAGCATCACTATCACAATAAGAAATAACAATCCTCTTCTCTATCATCACACAACTACAATCATCAACACTACTCTCAAAACTAAAAAAGGTCACTGAAAGAGCTTGAGGGCGAAGGATCATAAGCACGATTCATTTGAGAGTTCTGATATAAGAATATGCATGACATAGCATTATTTTGCATTCCATTAATAGTAATTCATGGATTTGTGAGACTGAACATATTGTGAGATATGAATGCTTATATGAATAGGTTCATAGCATGAGACTAATATCCATAGCTTTATGGAGTAAGATTGAGATCAATGGGCTAAAAGTCTTTATCCCTTATTCTGAAAACTTAGTATAGATGTAAATTTGTCTGAAATGTATGAGCATAGGTCATGAACACAATTCTGATATAAGAAACATCATCATGATGTTTAAATGACTAAACTTTGCGAAATACGCTAGAGTGTGAATGGATTGATGTACCTCTATAAATCTTTCAGAAGACATAACTATCTCATTCTCAACACTTGACTAGGTTTATCATCTTATCATCTCCCCCTTAGGTCTAAAACTGACACTTGAAAATGATGGACCTATTCCCTCATCTCTAAACTGGTCTACATTCCCTTCAATGCTCGGAAAGGCTTATCTCATGGCTACTGAATTCTCCATAAGCAGGTTCTAAGACTTCTTCTAAGATCTCTTTCTAAGATGCTTCTCTTAACCTCTTCTCAATGACTTATAAGACTGCTTCATCTAGCTCTTAAGGGAAAAAAAATTAATGTTTACCCCAACCTATTACACATTAATAGCTCAATTATACTATCTAGGCACACATGAAAAATAATCATTAACTTAATTGGAATCTCGTCTAACTACATACGATCTCGGGCACACCTCTTAATTATCTTGTTACTCTTATGACTTAGCCACACTTCACTGCCATTATCTAAAAGTTAAGATCTCATACTTGTACTACTCATATTTATTGCAGCTAACATCTCAATTCCTCACCTAAACTATGACATGTCTACCAGATCATATCTCAAAACTAACATCATCACCCTCATGTTGCCATTTTTTTAATTACAACGCTCATCTCAAATTCAAGCTTAATGTTTATTACTAATCATGGATATCAATACAACTTCTCACATACTATACTAACTTATGAATACTAGATAAAATTAAGAAACACTCGCCCACTAAGATCTCATGACAAGTAGTCAATATTTACCTCTAAGTCTTCATACTTACAATTTAGCGTCACACTTCCTTTCACAACTTAAGTGCTATTTACCCATTCTCTATACATCATTGCCTAATTAGTTCTGTAACCCTATGAATATTATGTGCTTTCCCCTAAAAATCATAATCCTAGTTAAGAGCTATCACCTCATGAATACTCTTGCTCTTTTATTCAACACTTACACTTGGTCGTTACTAACACAATGCCACATCATCATAAACTCCTTTCTAGTTAAAATATACTTCTAACTCATCCATACTAGTAACTCTTAATCTACCTCCTATCGTGAAATTTACACAAACTCATAACTTCTTAGTCTACCCATAAGGGAAAACTCCTCATTAATAACTTATAGGGTGCATGACTATAATAGCATAGCTTGCATCATAACTATCTCCCTTTCTTAGATTACTAAACCTCTACATGCATTTCTTCTAACTTTGGGCACTTTTACCACTACTGCGTATAATCTCATAACCCATACGATCTTTTCGGGTGTAATTACTACCTAAGCTCTAAAACACACTTCCTCATAGGGGTCTCAATTGAAACAAAGTTCAGAGAAAAAGAGTGGGAATACGTTTCGCTTTTAGCTCGAACGCATGGTTCATATGAATAAAAGTGCATTCTTTCAAAATTCAACACTTAACTCACTCACGGGCTTCTCTCAAGCCCTTTGCGGTCTCATGACTTTCTGAAGATTTTTGTTGAGAGTTACTCTTTGATAAGGATTTGAATTTGCTTTTCAACTACCTTGAGTATGAGGGGTATTCAAATGACTATAAGAAACACACGATTTAGAATAAGTTCCTTATGACACAGCTCTATTGCACGATTTAGAGTATGAAAGAAGGAAACTTTTCTTAATTGTCTATAACCCCTTATTTATAGAAGTGGGGCCCTCACAACCATAAATAAGATCCTACTTGACACAGCTTCATAGACACCCTAGGACACTTGAACTTTGTGCTCTGATACAAAGTTTGTCACGACCAGAGTCTACACTCTAGACGTGGTCGGCACTCAAGAACCATTGTTGGTCCTCAATCGAACCATCATCCTGGCTGACTACTAGTGGAAGACTAACTTGAGCATACATAAGCATCAAATTGAAAGAAACGTTTAAAAATAGTTTATTGAATCTCAAAATTTTGCTGAATATACTTAGTATGAAACATAAGTTTTAAATAAAATATCTGAAACTGAAAGACTCTCCAAAACTGTCTATCTATGAAGCCTCTAATATTAAGAAAGGATGTCGGGACAAGACCCATGACACCTCAAAACTGCTAACTGGAAAGTAAATGTGAAGTCCTCTGAAATACAATGAGGATCACCAAAGCTAACTGGAGTGTAGAGTGATCTCAACGAAGCGCCTGTTGATAATCATGAACACTTATATTTGCATCATAAAAGGGTGCAGGTCGAATGACATTAGTACATGGAATGTACGAGTATGTAATATAGCTGAGTAAATAAATAACTAAACTGAATGACTGAAAGAAACTCAACTGAATCAATACATCAACATGAAGTGAAAACCATGTAAGCTTTACAATAAAATATAAAATGAAAGCAACATGAAAATAATATACTTTACTTGTGGGGAGTTTCTCTAACCGACAACCATTAGTATGAGCCTAGCAATGATACAACATCCCGCAGCACGTTGCAAGGGCCCATCATATACCTTGCCAGAGGTATACGATGATAACGTGACTATGGATCCATCTAATTGGCCTTCTCAAAGGCAGTGAGGAGTAGCATGAAGAATCAATGCTATCATATCCTACGTTGGTTACGTAGTTCTATGGGAGTTCTGAATCATAAAAGACTCTAACCCAACTCGGTGCTCGATATTACTCCTAAGATAATTATTATAACTTTGTGCTCAATTCACCCATTACAAAGAATGGACTTCTTACATTTCTTGAAATACTTTTCAAAACATGAGACGTGTTTACCTTCTTGAAAACATGCACTCATGAACTTATCTTTCAAGTTCAATAATTAACATAGGTACATATTTATATGTATATATATGAATAAAATAACATTAAAAACTCTTGAGTCTTTATGAAATAGAACCTTTAAACTTTTTCTCAAAACTCATCTTTACTTCGTCAAAAACTCAGTTTAAAACTCAAGTGTTGGCTTTGAAAAACTTTTCAATATTTATAACTCAAAATAGGGTTCATGTCGAATTATAGACATGAAAAAATCAACTCAAGGATCTCAATAATAATATAGAAACTCAATAATTAGGAATATAATCTTTTTAAAGAAACATGAACTGAAGAACTGAAAATCAACTTATCTCAAGAATACACAAATCTTGGGGTAGAATCCTAGATTTCTCTTTTACTGATTTGAAAGTAGATGTTGACGAACTAATCCAACATTATGATAGCCTTACATACCTGAAAGAACAAGTTTATTGAAGAATCTTGAGAAATTGAACTTGATTAGAAGTCTTGAAACCCTAGCTTGAAGGTAAACTATCAAGAAAACTTTTCTTGAGATTTTTGAATTAGTTTCTTGAAATATCTATGGACAAGAATTATGATTTTCATTAGTGATTCATAATTATATGGAGGAATTTGAAATGGAAAGAATATAATTCTTGGAGAAAGACTTACCTTGAAGAAGAATCTTGAAAAAGATTGAAAGAATCTTGAATGGAGTCTTCTACTTTGATTTTCCTTAGGGTTTTGCCTTAGAGTTTGAGAGAGAAGAGAATGCAGGATTAAGAGAAGAAAATCTTATTGTTTTGAGTCTTATATTATTCAATAAATTAGTTTAGGGTTGTTTTAGAGGTAAAAAGATGAAAATGACCCTTTTAAATGTTTTCCCATCGGCTAATTTGTCACTACACTGTATCAGGTTACTAAAATGGTCATAACTTTTTACTCAAAAATTGGATGGACACGAAATTGGTGGCGTTGGAAAATAGATTCAAATAACTTTAATTTGATAGGTTATGGGCCACATAACTTTTTATATTCTAAGAGATATGGTTGTTTGAAGTTGACCTAAGTAAAATCTTATGTCAAAACCTAATCGGTAAGGAAGCTTTCAACTCAACTTTGTTCTAGGAGATTCTAGTGACCTTAATTGATATCCAAAATTATTCCCACACTAAAGAATTTACCTTTACACATATGCGAAATTTAATAATCACCTGATATGACCCTACAAGTAAATAAAGAATGGTTCGAGTCTTAACTTAGAAATTTTTGGGGTGTTACAATGTTAATGATTTATTTCAAAATTTTAATTAATGTAGGCATGTTTATCTATAGCATACAGCTAATTAAGATAAAATAATGACAATTGGCCCATTAGTTTTCCTCTCCCATGTCACAACTCAAAGTACACACTAGATTTAATATGACGTATAGAACCTTGAGAGACCCTACAAAATCCACTTGACATACATAATACATAATATAATAGACTAAAGGTAGAATTTAAGTAGAAAGTCTCCTATCATTGAATAGTTTAACAAATGAGCGGAAGTCTAATCATAGTCTTGACAATCAATCTATTACATCAAATGAGTGGTTGGAATGTAATTTCATACACCATGTACAACCTGTAAAAACTAAAGACATAAGAAGCATAGAGGACTCACCCAGTCTTCAATGATTAAGTAATCAACTAGTCACGGGTGGAAGGTGGAGAAGTGTAACACCCCGTGTCCAAAATAGACCAAATATGCAGATTTTGAGAAGTTGCAGGTGTAACCCACGGTTTCCACCCATGGACCATAGGTCAGACCACGGTCTGTGCTGGTGGTCCTTGGTTGACCACTGCAACCCCTCCCCAAATCCAGCTCAAAAAATCGGTTAAGTCTTGACCCACGGATAGACCCACGATCTGTAGGCCAGACCACGATCCGTGGTCTGTGTCCGTGGATCTTGGCCCCCTTTATCCAACCTCTGACGTGAACAACGGCCGACCAGCACGGACCATCGTTCGATCCACGGTCCATAGGTCTGATCATTGGTGAAGGTCAGCAGCCAGTTAGGGGGGAATTGTTGATTGGATCAACATCACTCCCAGCACAAAAGGAATTATGTGTCCCATGACCTATTATATGATTGATAATTGAATCCTCTTTCCAAAATCACTGAGTTTGCTAAAATTCGACCTCCGAGTAAAATATTATGTTGGTTTTAGTGAATCCATGTTAGGCAGACTTAACCTACGACCCCAATCTACGGACCGTAGGTCCCGTCCATTGGTCACTCTGACAGCAGTTAAGTCAGGGGTCTGTTTGTCTTTTCCTATTTCGTTTAACCCCTAAGCTACGTCGTCTAGACCCTAAATTATGAGGTTTTAGTCAGTTTAAGCCTAGAAACATAACTAGAACTTACCTAAGTCAGATCATTCATCAAAACTTAAAAAATTTAGAACGCTCAGAGGAGAAAGAAGTCAAGAACCCTAGTTCAAGAACGCAGCAAGGTTTCATCAGTTCTAGCCCCAAACTCTAAAGATTGTTCCGTGGAATTCGTCACCAGGTATGTGGGATTTTACAATGGGTTCCTTTCGCCCATTAGGTCCCTAGAATTCAGTCAGATTCTTGATTCCATGATTATGAACAGACCTAGGGTTTCTAGAATTTCAACAGATCATCATGAATTAGTTATTTAAATGTTCCAAATCAGATTATCATGTTATTGCTCAATTTATTGCATGGATTTCGGAACCCTAGCTTTGTATTTCTTTAGTTCTTGAATTACACATGCTAGGTTAGATATTTCAGTAATCAGTTATACATGCCTCAGTTTAGGAATGCATCATGATCAGTTTAATTGTTACATTCTCAGTTTTGCATGTTCAGTTTTGAGCTATCCAGTATTACAGAAATTCAGTCATAATGTGTTAATCACTCAATCTATTGGGAGTAGCATAATACCGAGTTGGACTAGGGTTCAGCGTATGTGTTAGTTTCCTCCGTGGGCATTATTTAGTGATCACGCCAGCATGCCTCTATACCTTTGACCGGGTATATTGGGTCCTCTCGACGGGGCGTATACATCGGACTCTATATTTAGCTCATGTCATTTTATTGTCGGTTATTAGTAACTCCCACAGTTCAGTCAGACTCTATTGCATTGACCACATTTACAGTTCATTCAGTATTCAGTCAGCATGTTATAAATTGGCCATTGCATTCAGTTAGTTTAGATTCAGTATCTCATCTTATGCATATTATACTTGCTTTATTGTTTGTTCAGTTATATGTCTTATTCAGCTTTACTCTATCATGCATGCCCAATACCTTCCAAGTACTGACGCATACGTGCGCTACATCTTCTCGTGATGAAGGTTCAGGTTCTCAGCATCCAGATCACGCTTAGATCGGTTCCCGATCTCTAGTTCAGCAGAATCAGTGGTGAATCCTCTTTCTCCGAGGACAATAGTCATGAGTTTCTTCTCAGTATTTTTAGTCCTTTAGTTTCAGTTTTGCTAGATTTAGCTGGGGCCTGTCCCAATATTTCTAGTCAGTTAGAGGCTATTTCCATACATAGTTAGATTTAGCTTAGAATTGAGTTAATATCTTCTATGTATTAAACTCATCAATTTTCATATATCTCATTTATAGTATATGGGTATTCCCCATTTTTTTTCATTTTATTTATGATTATAGCTTTCGCATCTGTTTATTATTCAACTTATCTTTAGTATGCTCATGATCATACCAGCAGGGTTAGCTTGGGATCAGTTGTGGTCCTAGGTCCCGTGTTCGCGTCTCGGGGGTAGTCTCGGGGCGTGAAAAACTTGGTATCAGAGCACTAGGTTTAAACGCCTAGGATGTATGAAAAACCATACTAAGTAGATTTTTTTTCATAGGTGTGAAGTGCACCACATTTAATGAGAGAGGGGCTACGAAGTGTCTTAGGAAAACTTCAATTTCTTGTTACTCTTATCGTGCGTAAGGTATGATATAATTCCTCATTCTAATCCTTGGTTATGCACTTAAGATCATGCCTTCTCGTAGAGCCTACGCCAGGAATGCAAACGCAGCTCCTCCAGTCCCAGATCAGGAAGTTTCTAATGCAGAATTCAGGAACGCCATTCAGATATTGGCTCAGAGTTTGGCCAACCAGAACAATCAGTAGGTTCTAGTTCCTACTAATAGAAATGGTGGATTAGTGGTAGCTAGAGTTCGAAATTTTGTTAGAATAAATCTGTCTGAGTTTTTAGGGTCCCAAGTTGGTGAGGGCACACAGAACTTCATTGACCAAGTTAAGAAAATCTTTGGAGTGATGCAAGTGACTGGTAGTGATAGGGTGGAATTGGCATCCTACCAGCTTAAGGATGTGACTCACATATGGTACACTCAGTGGAAAAGATTTAGGGACTACTTTCGCTTTCGTAACTCCTTATATAGTAGTCAACTTCAATGTTAGTCCAGAAACTCTCTCAGAACCCTTCTCAGTCTATACTCCAGTCGGTCAACCATTTATAGCTAGACGGGTATACAAAAATTGCCCTGTCATAGTCTCCCAGAAAGTCACCTCAGCAGATCTTGTAGAGTTAAAAATGGTAGACTTCGATGTCATTCTAGGCATGGATTGGTTACATTCCTGTTATGCCTCAGTCGATTGTAGAACTATGATTGTTCGTTTTCAGTTTCCAGACGAACCAATCTTAGAA
>JAJOOO010008564.1:0-44763 GCA_029582685.1 Solanum piurae | reverse complement strand
GTTCCTTTTCTAGTTCAACCAACTCATAGTACCTCTTCCCAAGAAAGGCCCTATTTCTTAGTCATAGCCAATCAAGGTTCATAAGGATAGCTCATTTAACTTTCTTAGATAAGGATTCTCATGCCGTTCCGGCTCCATCCATCTCTAAGTCTATAATCTCACTCAAGAAGGGAACATCGCCCTTAGACCCATCCTTCAAGGTTATACATTTTCTTAGGAAAACTAGACTTATGAAAGGGCACCATTTCTTAGTTCTGCCGATTCAAGTCTTGGCCTAGAATTCCTCTTTTAGCATTTATAGAAAGGGCACTATTTCTTAGTTCTAGCCCACTTCACACATTCATGCATTCAAGACTTTAAGTAACAAGAAGAGACACTTTAGTCTACTAATCATGTCACAACATTATCATTTGAGAGCACTTCATAATCCAACATCATCACATATATACATCATTTCAAGAGAAACATGCTTTCACATTAGCATAATAACACTTTATACTATATCACATTAATACCATTAGAACATCTTCACATTATAGCATCACACAAACTTTACATAGAGCTTCATATAGGACTTTACATATAGCTTCATATAGAAATTTACATATAGCTTCATTTATATATAATAACACAACAATACAACAATACTCTTGTAATGCCCTTCATGGCCACAATACTCAATTCCATGCCAATTATACAATATTCATCAAGTTAGGTCAACTTACTATATTTCCATAGCTATCTTAATTATCCTCATATTCCAACAATTAACAATACAATAAAAATGATAGTAACAACATTCAATTATACAAGCTATGCTAAACAATATCCAATGACCAACATAAGGGTTAAATCCCAATTTATGACCATTCTAGGCTACTACCTCACATTATACAATTCAATAACAATTTCTAGAAATTCAACATACCTAAGATCATATAAGAACAACCCACATCAACCCACTCAGTAATCCTTCTTCAATTACTCAAAATCAATAGACCCACTTTAGGCCAAATTTAAAGAACTTGAGAAGACATGGGTTCATGAAGATTTATTTCTTAAAACCCTCAATAATCATTACTAACAACATCAAACATCATTTAAAATCACCTAATACAAGAACCCATGGTTAGAATTCGAAATAGGGTTTTGTGTATTTGAATAACCTTGAAAACCTTTTGATTGGGCTCCTTGAAAGAAAGAATAATCAAAGATAAAGGATCCCCATACCTTAAACTTCATGAATCCCACGGAATTTGAGAAGAAAACACTTGAAATCTTTAACCCTAGCTTGAACTTGACCTAGCCTTTCAATGGAGTTCTAGAGAGAACTTTTGGGGAGAGAAGGGGGTTTGATTTGGAAGAATGAATTCTAAAATACAATATACAAGTTTAAATAACTTTAAAATACTTAAAAGACTTACAACAATAACCCATATATTACCCAAACTACCCCTCACTTAGTTGGACCTTTTTAAACAAGTCAAACTTGAGTTTTATTTTCGCAGATTTCGTCGGGGCACAGGTTCGCGACGCGGAGGTGTTCCCACAAGTTTCATAAATTAAAATCCGAGACAGTAGAGTCCGCGACATGTCCGCTATGCGGACCAAACATTTGGCCCTTGGTGGAGCTAGTCCGCGACGCGGACATGCTCCCTCCAAGCACAACTTCAAGCTGCCTTGGCAACTGGCTTGGCCAAGGTTGGGGTCCTCCTCGGGGAACCTTAGGGTGGCCCTCGGGGCATCGTATCCAAACGTTTTGACCCTAAAAACATTTATTAAGACACTAGGGTCACCTCCACTGATTTTAGACTCCAAACAACACATAAAAACATGAACAATATACTAGAACACACCAACACGTAAAAGACTAGTTTCTGAACGTCTTGGTCGTCCCTTGACGTTTACTTCCAAACTCTTTAAAACTGAATAAAAATGCTATTCATCACTATTTTAACAAGTTTTTAATGCATAAAACCCATGTGAGGCTCTACTTTATCCTACTTCATTTTGAAGGGAGTTACAAGTATCTCTGAAGCAATGATTGTACCCAAGTTTATCCAAGTTTCCTATATGATGCAAACCAGGCAAGCTTCCTTGGCAAGACTAAGGATTGACTCATTCTGGGATGGTATGATCGTGCTACTGATAAAACCAAACCAGAACCTTGTTGCTATGTTTAGTTGTTTCTTTTCAATTGGAACTCCTTCCGCCAACCACTTTGGAGTCTCATCTGAAACTACTGGGACTAATCACTTTTTCATCTCATCCAGCTTTTTTGTTCTGATTAAGTATTGGCAGTGATCCCCGATATTCGTGGACATTCCCAACACTACGTTGATCGCCTAATATCACACTTCACCCTCATGTCTGTAACAACTACATAGTCCACTTCTTTGAAGGCTACTGCTAGCTATTTTTTCTGGGGTATTAGTGCACTGTATGCACTGTAGAATTCTCTTACCTAGTTTTGAATATAAGGGCCACGGGGATTGGTGATGATTTGGAACTTATGGTATCTTAGGCACTCCATTATCTCAGGGTGCCTGTCTATAACCCCATCTATGGACATACGCTTTTCCTCCAGAATTGTCCTCAGCCCCTCAGCCTTTACTCGATTCATTGACTTAGGTGGAGGACCCTGTACTGGGGGCGCTAATACCATTACCTGCTCTGGAACTAGAATTATAGTAGTGGTAGTCTGGGAAGTCCTGACCCTGGATGGATCACTTAGCTTTTTAGTTCACCGTTCAAGCCTTTGTGCTACTAAGAGATCATCCTCATCAGAACCCACATCTTTGCTTTTAGATTGGTTGGAGTCATTTCTATAAAAGTCATCACTGTCAGTTCTTGCATCTGATAATTCAAGCGTTGCCCTTACCTTTCCCACCAGTTGTGGAAAGTTTAGCAACCTTGCTTCTAGATGTAGTTGCATCCTCGTTGATTGTAATTCCTTTTGTTTTACCTTGGGATGGCCTGCTTCTTCCTGCAACTTTAGATCTAGCCATTTCTTTTATGCTGGTTGAAGTACTCTGAAATGCTAGGAGGCAATGTAATCCCAAATTCGAACACCAATCGACGACTAGAATACGAGGAAGGCAAAGATAATGAAAATTACATACAAGGTGCAGATTTGCGAAACTTGAAATCAAGTTGGAAAATAAAAAATTGTCAAACTTTGAAACCATTAGCCTTTAAAACTGTCCAGTTGTTGCCCTTTCGGCGACTTTAGTCTAGATCACCGAACCACTATGTGACATGCTGATTATTCACTTACCTCGCCAAGTTTTATAGAGCCTCCATTTTATGTAGAGGTCCAAACGACTGACAATAGCGGGACCGCCAACCACTTCCGTGATTCGCCAACTGGATCTTCTGCTTGCCAACCTGCACTTTTCAACACTTTCCTCATTTTAACCTGCAGAATCAACATACCATTATTCTAACATAGTAATTGAAAGTGATTAAAACCTTGAGTTTCCTTCCAAGCATCACCTTAGTTAACGTCGTGGCACGACGCAAGTCAGCACTCAAACTCCATTTTTGGGGTTAGCCATAGTATCACTAGGCAACCCCCTATTTTTTTGCGATTGGAGATCAGGAAACGCCTGACCCACAAGGTTTTCGAACAGCTAGACGGCTCTGGAATGAGACTAAATCATTCGCTTCATATCTTCAATGTTTTGATTCATTTCTTCTAGCTCTCTATCTTGCTCAGTCACCTTGTGGAAAATGATTGAGAGTATTCCCTCAAGGCATTTAACCTCATGGTTCTTGACACTTCTTCGCTCATGAGGAAGGATATATTCCTCTTGCACTGGAATTCGATCTTCATCATCTTTTTGTCCAATTCATCCATCTGAGTCATTATGGAGGCCAACATGAAGTTGTTTTCTACATCTTGGTTCGTTTCAGTCATTTAATTAAGCACTTGGGCTGCTATCACATATGGTTTTTCGCATGCCTCCCGGAATGAGTTGGTCGACCAACCTCTTGTTTCCGGGACCAATACTTCTATAGAAACAGTCAAGGAGGATTATGTCAGGAATGTCATGAGTTGGGCATTGAGTGATTAATTCATTAAATCTTGCCTATGTCTTGTGGATCCATTCACCCTCTAATTGCTTGAAGCTGAGGATACGCTCCCAGAATATCATTACCTCTAATGAAGGAAAATCCATTCGCTCCCTAGTGCTGCTTGCCATACTCACTTCCTCTGGTTCAATACAGACAAGAAAAACAAAACTACAAATTAAGTAAGTAAACTACGACTAAGAGGACCAAAAATCTTACTAAACTAAAAATTCTCAAGTAACACCACTCCCCGGCAGCGGTGCCATTTTTATGTTTGTGTAATTGAGACACAACTTCCAATGCAAGTGTCTACGATCGTACAATAGTAAAGTAACCCAACCAAGGGTTGGAATCGTTCCCACAGGGAGTGGTTTTAAGTTTTGATTAGTCATAGCTGAAAACATTGTTGAATACAAACTTACTAAATCTAAGGGGTGACACAAAGTGTCAATTAAAGATGGGGTTTTGTCACAAGTAAGTAAAAGCAAGCAAAAATACAAAGAGTACTAATCAAGGAGATGGGGTTCTTGGGATGTGATAGGAATACGGGAAAAACTAAACTATTTGGTACATGCTTTTGATAATAAATATGTTGAATAATTGTGACTAGGCTAAACTATAGTGGGGGTAAATTCTCTCTCGAGCAACTTACCCAGAATCAAATGGGTTCCTCTCGGACACCCACTTGCCGCATGAAGAATAGCCTCCACTTTTGCCCACTCACTCTCTCGAGCTGAGTGTGTGGGAGAAAGACTAGGGTTCACTCTCTCGAGCTAAACTTCATGTCGACCCAATCCCACCGGCCATCAATTTAGTAGTCTTAGTTTTACGACCTCTCTCTCGAACAAGACGAAAACACAAAGGTGAAATCGTATTTGTAACTACAATTTCATTAAGTTCCACCACAACTACTAAACAAAATCACATCTAAACAACAAATAAATCATCAACAAGCAATACCCAACAGATAATCTTATTCACAAAATCACACCCCAAGAATTGGGGTTTTAGCTAGACATGTATAAGAGATAAAACTTTATACCAATATAACTTTGCATTCAAATGGGTATGAAGATTTAAATCTCAAAACAATTCAAGAGTGAAGAATCCACAAGACCCAAGTCCAAAATCTTGGAGTTGAAACCCTTTGAACCTTCAAGTTCTTCAAAACCCTCTCCAAACTTAGAACTCAAAAATAGAAGCAAAGACTGAAAAATTACTGTTCAAATCTAAAACTTTGATACTAGAATAATAATTCTCAACGAGTATTTATAGTTTTAAAAAATCTGTGTTGCAGCGGATCATTCGGCGTCGTTAGTCGAGATCGCCGATCAACTCGGCGATCCGGCCTTTGGTAGGTTTCATCGCCGTCTTGCTCTATCCTTCAGCATCATCGTGTTTGGATCATTGGGTGACATAGTATAGCTTCGCGGAACTGCTCGATGATACGCCGATTGCTCCTTTTCACCGCCGATTTGATCCTTTCCTTTAGGGCTCAGCACACTGGAATAAAAGGCGAGGATAAGACCTATTGGTGAATCACCGAATGGGTTCAGCGATTCTCAGATCTTCATTTCTTCGTTCTTTCAGCTGCCTTTGTTCCTTTTTTTGCTAAGTAGTGTCCACGCTTTCCTTCAAACTCCAAATACCTGAAACTAAAGAGTTTTCAGCAGATATTGAGATAAAATATGCATTTGAGGACACTAATTCTATCAAAATATTGCCCTAAATGAGTCCAATTTGTGGACTCATTAGGCGTGGATTCCAAATCCTGGGTGCGCTGTCTTTTGGGCAGATTTGGGTGGTTTTCTAGGGTCCTATTCAAGGACCTTTGGTGGGTCCTTGGGGAGTCGTACCTTGATGTTTAAACCCTAAACCCTTCACTTTAAATACGGGAGGCCATTTCTACAACCCTAACCCTTCACTTTAAATATGGGAGGTCATTTCTACAACTCTAACCCTCACGTAAAGCTCTAGAACCCTTACGTAAGGCTTCAGTTCAACCTACTACTTTCCGGGTGTTACAATATCTTCCCCTTGGGAACGTTCATCCTCGAATGACACTCTAGGCATTTCTTAAGGTCATGACTCTAGACTAGCAACCCATCATGAATGAAACACATCTAAATGCACATAAACAAAGGAGGAAAACTTCAACTCCAAGATGAGCACACTCAATGCAACACAAGGGAGTAAGAACTATATCTACCAACCCAAAATACATGAAATTCTATATCTACTCATATTCAAGGAGGAAAAACCATCTCCTAACTAAAAACTGCTTAACATACATTCATGGAGCCTATATGCAATTTACTCTCAAAAGCATTTATTCAAGAAGGATTCTTTCAACTCCAAACTACGGCATGCTCATTAATTGATCTCATGAAGTCAAATAGGCAACTCTACTCAATGCACTACAACATGAGGTAAAACAATGCATATAAGTCATTTCTACGAAGACCTAAACTTTTTCATAAATATGCATATAAAGAAATCATGGCCACACATAAACACACAATGGCCTTGCTATCTAGGAACACCATCTTCCCCTTGGTAGTAAGACTATACAAACTCTCTAAAAATCATTCATGCTAAAGACAACTTCAAAGTCTAACATATCAAGTCAAAAAAAACCAAACAATACCAGAATCTAATAAAGCATGAAACACATACCGGTACTCACATTAGGAGGTCACTCTTGATCATTTTTAGCTTGAAGGACATAGAACCTATTCTTCTTTTGAGCACTCTCATCCGGACCACTAGTGGCAACTTTATTATCATTCCTTCCCTTAGTCTGAAGCACCAGACAATCTCTCATTTTGTGCTCACTCTTTCCACACCCATAACGGCTAGGTACTTACCATGATGACTCCTCCCAAACTTTGTGCAAGTAGGCTTAGGTAATGGAGACCCACTACCTTTGTCTTGGTCAAACCTAAGGGTGGTGGAAGAATCTTGACCGGAATACCATTGATTAAACTTAGGTCTACCTTGTCTATTGGAATTAGCATTGGAGAGGTTCCCATCACCGGTCCTAGCTCTTTTTATCTCCCTGTTCTTTTTATTGAGTTTTGACTCCTCAATTTGTTAAGCATACGCCATAAGCCTAGAGATATCCATGTCATGAAAAAGAATTTCCGTACGACATTTTTCTTCAACCAAGTCATACACCTGTCAAAAACTTGGAGCATACTTGGATAGTTGGGTAACTTTCAAGAAATACTCCTTAACACTCATGCTACCTTGCCTAAGGTTAATAAACTCTTCCACCTTAGCCTCCCTCAACTCTCGGGGAAAGAACCTATCAATGAATGCTTCTTTGAACCCTTCCTACTCTATTGGGCCCGCTTCTACCGACCTATTGTCTTTATATTGTTCTTACCATATTTGTGATACATCTCTCAATTGGTAAGCGGCTAACTCCACTTTCTCTACCGAAGTCAACCCCATGATAGCAAGAACCTTATAAACCTCATCTATAAGATCTTGAGGATCTTCCTTCACTTTCGAGCCACAAATCTACAGAGGTTTCATTCTCAAAAACTCTCTCACTCTTAAAGCCATGGAATTCACATTAGGGTTCATCAGAGCTACCCTATCTCTATTAAATTGAGCCATCACGGCTTGAGCCAACATTTGGAAATCTGACCTAAACTCCGCATGAGTCACATTCTCCTCTATAAGGTCAATTGGAGCTTGAGAAGGAGCTTGGGGTGAAACTTGGAGAGGAACCTGTTGCTCCTCATTGACTTCCTAATTCCTCTTAGAATGTTCCCTTGTATTAGCCAGACCCTGAAAAGCCATAGGGCATAAATTAGAAGAAGGACTTACTAGAGCTAAACTCTATGGCACGACTTTGAGAAAGAAAAAGTGAGATTTCCTAAACATCCAATAGACTCCTATACATAAATTTTGCGCCCTTCACATTTATGAACAAGACTCTACTAGACATGGTTTTGAGACATCCTAGAACCATTCTAAACCTTGTGCTTCGATTACCAAGTTTGTCACGACCCAGGGGTACACCCTAGATGTGACATGGCATTTTTGACCCCGAAGGGGGGTCTCATACAAGCCCTTAGCATATCATAACATAAGATAATAGAAAAGTGTGGAAATTTTAGAACATTTTTGATACAATCAAAGTCTTTATAAAATGAAGCAGAAGTCTTACTACACTTTTGTCTCAAACCATCTAGGACATAATACTTTAAAAATTCTTGCGACACAGCATATACAATAGTCTAAAACATGAAAAAAGACATAAAAGAAATTGGTGGCTTTATCGTCGATGCTATGAGGACTCACCAAGTCCTCAACTCCTTACACTTCTAGAAACCTATCTTCAAGAATGGAACTCAATCACCGGACCCTGCATTTGATGAGAATGTAGGCAAGAGTATGCGTTAGTACAAAAATACTAAATATGATAACTAACATAACATCATAAGTGCATAACATAATAAGGGTTAGTCAACATAACACATAATCCACAAGCATAAGAGATAATAACATAATCATAAGCATAATCTCCAACATAGAGATAATGTAAGAATTAGTCATCATAAAGCATAGTCCACATACATAGTCAAGTCTTAGACTTTCATATCATAAGAGAACCATTTCATAAGTAGCTTCAAGTCATTCTTGTGCAATGTATGACTAAGATCCCCATAATCCCACTCAGACTAAGTATCACCTTAGGCCATGATATCTACTTACCATCTTTGATTTCATCCTTAACTTACTTCTCATGACCAAGGGAATCTCTCACCTTCAATTACTCATAACATAACAAGGAGGATAACTATAGCACAATCCTATATAAACATACATCATATAAGAGAACACTTTCTTAGGTAACCATAAGTCATACTTGTACAATGCATGAATAAGACCCAATAATCCTACCCATGATGAGTACCACTTTTAGGTCCTCATACTAATAACTCTTGATTCAGAGACTAATTCTTCTTTTTAGACATTGGAACACTAGGAAGTGATTCCTTAAGTCTATCTTAGTTCCTCTCCTTTATTATTATGAACACTATGAGATACTTCACTAAGCATGTCTAAGTTCATTAAAATTTTGAACACTTGGAGATACCTTTTAAAGTATGTCTTAGTTCACTAATAATCTTGTACTAGTTGGAAATATAGCCTTAACATGAGGCCACATGAGCTATCACATGATCTCCTCCGATGTTATCCACACCGAGAAGGGTTGGTCTAATTGCCTAAGGTAGAGCCGGTTTGTTCGCTTAGTTGGACCCACTAGCTAAACTTCCTACGAGGGACGTAGTTATGGGAAACATATATTTCTACTAGGAAACACGGACTCCACCTGTGAGGGACTCCATCTCATGAGATATACTTTGGGAAACTCGGACTCTACTTGTGAGAGTTCCCAACTTGGAAGTCGGAGTCAACTAGGTAAAAGCTTTCAACTCATATTCATGTCTACTCGGTGCTAGGGATAAATCCCATAAGATAGCTTATTAAGTGTTACTTAATTCATGACTCATGCAGGGATGTCCTTGACAACCAATCCATGTTTCAAGTGCTTCTATCAATTTATGCATTTAAACATTCTTATTTAAACATATTAGCTTTACTCTCAAAGCCTTAACAATGAACAATCATGACTACAAGACTTACTCTCAAAGATTTACTTCTTAGCAATATCATTCATACCTAGATTTCAAAGCATTCTAATCACATTCTTCATTATCAAGTGATTCTAGTCATAAATAATTATAAAGTTTCAACTTCAACCTTTACTTGTCATGATCCATCATAAACACATTATTATAATTCAATTCATGTCTACATGCTTTTATTCATGAACAATTACTATACAAGTCACCAATGTTAGAAGATCATCTATGCATCCTCAATTTCACCTTTCATGGCATAAACTCACATAATATCAATTTCATCAATTAGACTATGTTTAAGCATGGAAAACATACAATATCATCATAATATCATGATTGAACACTAAAAAATCATAAACAACCACTCAATTGGATTCATACTCAACACTACCTACAATATAGGACGAAACCTAGCAAAAATTGGGGTGCATCTTCACAATTGGGGGAAATCTACGAGGCTCCATGGATGGAAGAATCCATGGATGAATAAGCTAGCATACCTTGACTATAAAGCCCTCACAATGCTTGCAACTATGGAGGAAGTTTCCCTAACTTTCTTCTCTTCTTCTTCTTCTTTGCTTCCTAGAGAGAGATTTTCTTGGAGGGAGTTGGGTTACTTTGGTGGATTGAAATAATGACTAGGATCAATGTATTTAGGGGTCTATTAGCTTTATATATGAGGTATAATTAGTAATAAAATGACCCCACTGAATAACTAATTAATGTTAGAAAGTTCCCTAACCCTCCACTTACACCGACTTAAGGGACAAGGCTGCCTCACCCACGAGACCCCGACCCACGGACCTTTGGTGGACCCACAAGAAGTGATGGTCCTCCGTAGGTGATGGTCTGAAACCTAACTATTGGGGTCTTGAACCACGACCCCATCCACGAGGCATGGATTCCCCTACGGGGTGTGGATCCCCAATCGTGGGTGGGCTATCTTTTTGGGCAGATTTGGGTGGTTTGCTAGGGTCCTCTTCAAGGATCCTTGGTGGATTCTTGGGGAATTTTACCTTGATGTTTAATCCCTAAACCCTTCACTCTAAATATGGGAGGTCATTTCTACAACTCTAACGCTCACGTAAAGCACTAGAATCAATACGTAAGGCTCTAGTTCAATCTACTAGTTTTCGAATGTTACATTAAATGTAACAAATTTTATCAAATTATTCAATTCATCAAATTGACATATGTTGCAACATATGTCAATTATTTTGGAAATTACCATATAGAATTGACATTTGTTCCAGAAAAATTGAAATTGGTTGCAACATATATCAATTCTGTTAGAACATATACACAATTTTAAGTGATAATTTCCAATAAAATTGACAATTATTGAAGCAGTTATGTAACCTTACATGTTGATTTTCATTGTAATTCATTAGGATTGTGATATAAGACAATAGTCAACCATTATACATAGTGTTATAACATCATTTATTATTAAATTAAGGTCAAATGTAACAATATTTATCAAATTGGTCAATTCAAGATAATATCATTAGTTGATCATCTAATCCCTATGTAGTTCAATGTGATTGTGATATAAGACAATAATTAATTATTATATATCGTGTTATAACATTATTTATTACTAAAATAAGGTAAAATGTAACAATTTTCATCAAATTAGTCAATCATTAATTCATCAAATTGGTATATGTTGCAACATATTCAATTTTGTTGGAAATTTACCATATATAATTGATATTTGTTCCAATAAAATTACAATTTGTAGCAACATATGAAAATTCTATTGGAACAGATGCACACTTATGTGGTAATTTTCATCATAATTGGCATCTGTCGCAACATAAGTGTAACACCCAAAAATATTCTCAATTAAGACCCAAATCATTCTTGAATTGCGTATAATTTCATACATAGTGCTTCTTAATTTTTCTTAGGTGTAAAGATAAATTCTTTAGTGTGAGAATTGTTTTGAAGATGAATTAAGGTCACAAGAAACCCCTATCACAAAGTTGAGTTGAAAGATTCCTTATCGATTAAGTTTTGATGTAAGATTCTACTTTGACAAAATTCAAATGATCATACATATAAGCATATAATGAATTAGGTGGCCAAACACCTAGAAAATTAATGGTCTTTGAGTCCCCTTTCCAACGCCACCAAGTTTGCCTCATTTTGAGTTCGGAGTAAAAAGTTATTCTCGTTTTAGTGAAGCCCTGTCAGACAATCAAAGTTTCACAGACTGTGGAGTCCTAAACAGTTCGTGAAACCTCCCTTTTAAGGCACTCCGTTAGTTTTTAACTTTAAGTCATTTTGGTCTTTCCCCTTTGTCGGTTTAAACCCTATTTAAAGTCATTTTTTAGTGGTTTAACTAACTTTATCATTCAACTAACTAGTTTTCATCAATCAAAAGCATTCAAATACTTAGAAATTTTCTTAAAAACTTAGCTAGGGTTCCTCTTCTCCAACAAGAACTCTAAAACCTTCAAGTCAAAAATCAAAGATACAAAGAGAATCCTTCCACCCAAGGTTTTCCCATGTTCTTCCACTCAAAGAACTGCATAAAATAATATTTTTTATCAAGAGCAAGCACCAAGATTCCAAGATCAAAGGTTTCCTCCAAAAAGCTAATGTTTCTCCTCAAGCTCAAGATAAAATCAAGTCTCTATAAAATATATTTAGTCTAATAGCGTCATAATCTGGTATGTAAGACTATCATAATATTGAACTAGTTCATCCTCACACCCTACATCAACTTTTAAATTAGTAAAAGAGTAATCTAGGGTTCTATCCTTAGATTTGAGAATTCTTATGATGAGTTGTTGTTGAGTTCCGAGTTAATCAGTTTTAAATATTCAGTTTTTTTATATTGTTATTCATTTCCTTGAGTTGATTCGTTCATGTATTTATTTCTGCATGAACTTTATTTTGAGAATCTTTTAAAGGTAACTTTGTGTTTTAAACTGAGTTTTGAGAAAGTAAAGAGGAGTTTGAGAAAGAGTTTTTACCAAGATTTGAACAAAAGTTTAAGGGAACTAATGTCACCACCCAAAGTGTACCCTAGGTGTAACATGACGTATAGAACCCCGAGAGGCCCTACACAATTAATTTAGCATACATCATACAAGATAATAGAATTTAAAGAATTCAAAGACATATTTATAACATAAAGAGATTGAAAAAACCGGAAGTCTAACATAAGTCTCATAGCCATCTAGTTTATCATAAGGAAAGTTATAGGGATGTAACCCATGCATCACATACAAAGTTCGAAATGAAATGACATAAAGATATAAAATGTATCATTCCTCGTAACATGGGGACTCACCAATAGCTTGAAAGAATCTAATAGATGTCTAGCCACGAGGGTGGAAGGTAGGTGCGTCGGATAGTACATTAGTGAAACAATGTAGGCCCAAGTATGCATTAGTACATAGAATGTACTAAGTATGAGGCAATATGCAAAACATGAACATAATCATATAAATGACTTAAAATGAAAAGGACTAATCATAATGGAACATTTAATAACTTTTAGAGAAGACATGACATGAACATCATAAAACATGGTCAATTACTTTATCATAAAGGACAGAAGAAAATCTTTGAAGAAACCATAATCATTTTTGTGGGATCTCAGCTTTAACCGACAAAAAGATCATGAGAGCTATATCATGGTATCCGATATATCTCCCGTACCAAATGAACGAGAACCTACTTGCCAAGGTAGACACCGTACATATTATCATTTGGCAAAGTGGATAAACTAGCTAGGTTACTTAAGACAATCCTACGGGGGCACATTGTTTGAGACTAGAGGTTGCTACTAGAGACAATCATTTTTGAACCTCCACCTCAAAGCTCTCTCGATTCTAAGTCTAAATGTCAATGGAATATAATAAAATCAATTATAAATTTAACATAGAGAAAGCTAATGATACATACAAATCCTCATATTTCAAGATCAAAACATAGAATAACTCCTTAAACATAACTAAACATATATGAGAAAACCTTTCACCAATGTGAGTAACTCTGTGAGAAATACCTTTCACATTTGTGATCATCATAGTAAGTGAGAAATCATTTCAAAATAGCATTGATACTTTCCTCTCAAAGCATTCCAATATCATTTATAATCATTTCATAAAAACATGCACACCTTCAAAATTCATAATTCATAGTTCATGGGTTCATCATAGGATCATGGTTGAAACTAAATATCATGTATTAACATCAATTCATGCATCAAAATACTTAATTACTCATAGTCAATCATAATTCTAAAAAACCCACATTCATTGGATTGAAAACGTGATTTGATCAATTGAAAATTATATTGGGAACTTGAAATTTTAGGGTCCCATGGAGGAAAGGACTCCATGGGTGAATGCACACATACCTTGATTCTTTAAGCCCATGAAAATGGAGAATTTGGAGACTTGAGTGGATCCCTACCTCTTCTTCTTCCTTAGACCAGAGAGCATTTAGAGAATGATTTTGGTCAAGTTTAGGGAATTTAGGAGAAGGATTTCAAGTGGGTAAATTAGGGGTTTAAAACCAATATATAGGTCTTAAGGTAGAAGGCAAAATGACATAATATTGGGTTTAAAAATTAGGAATATACCAAAAATCCCCTTTAAAATATCTGTCGAGCCTCACCTATGGTTCAGACCTACGGTCCATAGGTCCTTCGACGGACCGTCCTGGTCGATCGTAGGTAGGTTCAAAAACTTTGACTTGGACCAACCTTCGACGCGACCCATGTACAGTTTGTAGGTCTATGTACCGTACATGGCAACCGTAGGACCTAACCTTTTTCCTAAAAATTCTCTTCATTTCTCCTCTCCCTATGGATGCCATCTACGATTAGTAAATGCTTCTACCAAATCGTAGGCCATGCATGCAACCCAAGGTAACTTCATTTTCCTTCTTTTCCAAATCTGAAGTTTTACAATATCTCCTCCTTGGGAACATTCGTCCTCGAATGGGACTCAAGACATCACAAGGAGGGTAGGAACAAGATCTAACAAACCAATAACAACACATAACCAAGGAGAAGCATCATTTTCTAGCTTAAACATATTCAAAACATCATTTCATAATATATTCATGTAAGTCATACTCAAATTCACATAATTATGACGAAGTCAATAATGACTAAATCAAAATTTCAAAATGCACATAATCATGACGAAGTCAAGCATAACTATATCAAAATCTCAAAAGAAAGTTTTCTTGAGCATGCATGCATGCATGAGGAAAAATGAGAATGACTAAGACATGAGGAACTAAATACCTCTAGCTAGAGTAGGATCGAAGGGAAAGAGATGTGGGTAACGGGACATCATATCGTCATCAGCTTCCCAAGTAGCACCCTCAACTTTTTGATTCCTCCATAAGACCTTTACAGATGAAACTTCCTTATTTTTAAACTTCTTAACTAGCCGGTCCAATAACTCAACCGGAACCTCTTCATAAGAAAGGTTCTCTTTTATACCAAGGCTATTAAATGGTACTATAGATGTAGGATCACCTAGACATTTCTTCAACAAAGAGACATGGAAAACCGGTTGTACTGATTCCAAGTTATTAGACAAATCAAGTTTATAAAATCAACCCTACTGATATAGCTCAAAATATGATATGGGCCCATATAACGGGGACTAAGCTGCCCTTTCTTTCCAATCCTCATCACACCCTTCATGGTTGAAATTTTAAAGTAAACTCAATCATCAACATAAAATTCTAGATCTCTCCTTCTAAAGCGACATAGAACTTTTGTTGACTTTGAGCCATTTTCAACCTTTCTCTAATAAGTTAAACTTTCTCTATAGCCTCATATACCAACTCGGGGTCTATCAAGGCAACCTCAATAACTTCAAACCAACCCATAGGAGATATACACATCATGCAATAAAGAGCCTCAAATGGATCCATACAAATACTCGAATGATAGCTATTGTTATAAGAAAACTAAATCAAAGGCTAATGATCATCCCAATTACCGTTGAAGTCAATCATACAATAACTCAACATATCTTCCAAAGATTGAATAGTACGTTCCGCTTGCCTATCATTTTGGAGATTAAATGTCATACTAAGCTTAACACGAGTACCAATGCCCTTTTGGAAAGATTTCCAAAACTGCACGATCAGAGATAATGGATAAGGGAACTCCATGCAGTCAAACCATCTACCTTAGGTACAACTTAGCATAGTCCTCCACCGAATAAGAAACCTTGACGGTAATGAAATGAGCCGATTTTGTCATACGATCCATGCTAAACCAAATCGAGTCATGATGCCACCGAGTGCGGGTTAACCAACAACAAAGTCCATATATAGATCTTACCACTTCCATATAGGAATGCTAATATCTTGGGATAAGCCTCTTGGTTTTGACACTCAACATTCACTTGTCGACAATTAGGACACTTGGCCACAAATTCTGCAATATGCTTCTTCATCCCATTCAACCAATAGACCTCTCGTAAGTCACGGTACATCTTGGTAGTTCCAGGGTAATTGGAATATCGAGAACTATAGTCTTCTGATAAATTTTTCTCCCTAAAATCATCAATATTGGGAACACTCAAAGGACCTTGATATCAAAGCACACCATCTCCACCTTGGGAGAAAGCCTCAACAGATTTTCTAAGCACCGCTTTCTTTAACTAAACCAAAATCGGATCAAGACCTTGCTTGGATTTAAAATTCCACTGAAAGGATAATTATGAACCATAACACAACTTTCATTAGGGTCTACAAGCCGAACAGCCAAACATGACAATCGAACCAACTCCTTTTTATCGTCCTCCACGTGAGCAACACTACGCATACATAGTCGGTTAAGAGCATCTACAACCAGATTTGTCTTTCCGAGGTTATAGAGGATACTCATGTCATCATCTTTTAGCAACTCAAGCCACCTCCTTTGGTGAATATTTAGATCCTTTTGCTTGAACACATATTGCAGACTGTTGTGGTTTTTCCCAAATATATCAAATAGTAATACTTCATGGAAGAAAAAGAATAAACTATAAAATCAAATTAAAATGATCGATTGAAATATAAATGATAAGATGTTATAATTTGTTAAAGAAAAGAAAAAAATACTTTTGAACTGCCAAGTACCATCTTATGAAATATCTCAAATTCAAAAAATAGTTTAAAGCTAGTAAAAGAGTGATGATATATCCATTCAATCTTTTGTTAAATGCTTGAGTTCCAGGATACTAAAATAAAATCTGCAAAAGTTTTTAACTATGAAAATGAGAGCTAGTTTATGCTCAAGTACACTAAAAGCCTTTGAGCATTTATTGTAAATTAGTTAAGTAATAAAGAGACAAATACTTAAAATAATTATTTTGAAATATTGTCTTTTAATAATTAAAAGAAGGCCAAAAACAAAGAGGAAAAAAAAGAGATTTTTTTACTAATAGTAGAAATTAGAGAGGTGTGAGTTATGGATAGTTATTACTTGAAAATTGGTTTGTGATGAATGTTTGTTTTAAATGTTTCCCCAATAATAAAATAAGTGCTTATAAAGTCTGTATAGGCTTTCTCCAAAGGGGGAGATGGTGTACTTTGATATCAAGGTCGTTTCTATGTTCCCAACGTAGATGAATTGAGAGAGCAGGTCTTGTCACAACCCCATAGTTCTCGATATTTTATTCACCCAAGAGCAACCAAGATGTATTGTGACATGCGGGAGGTCTATTGGTGGAACGAGATGAAGAAGAATATTATGGAATTAGTGGCTAAATGTCCTAATTGTCTAAAGAGTGAAAGTCGAGCATCAAAAGCTAGGAGGTCATCTCAAGATATTTAGTTGTGACACATCGGATCACAAAATGGAGAAAATCCTAGTTTTCAGAAAACTGGTGCCAGTACTAACGGAACCAACCATGGACCTTAGGTAGAAAAATAAACCGTAGTTGGGGTTCCGTTGTTAAGGTCCAAAATTTGATGGTCTCTTATCCCACCCACGGTTGACCAATATTGTTTGTGGTTTGACCTACGGACTGTAGGTAAGGGTCAGCAGTCCATTGGAGAAAAATTGTTGTTGGATCAACTTCAAACGGTCATATATTTTAGCACAACATGAATTAGGTGGCATAGCCTAGGACCTATCAAGTTAAATATAATTGAATCCTCTTTCCAATGCCACCAAGTTTGATAAAATCCAAACTCGAAGTAAAACGTTATGCTCGTTTTAGTAAAGCCCTATCAGGTAGACCACGAACCACGACCCCAATCGACGGTTGGTAGTCCAAACGACGGTCTGTCAGTCCCTTCGTGGATGGCCCTCATCGCTTTTAGGTCAGGGTAATTTTGATCTTTTCCCTATGCTTTAGGGAACTTAAACTACGTCGTTTGATGTCTAAACTAAGTCGTTTTACTCAGTCTAAGCCTAATAACCTAGTTAGACATACCCATAACCCTCATTCTCCAAAAATCGTCCAAAATAGAACAAAAAGAAGAGAAGAAAGTTCTAGTTTCTTTCAAGAACAAGCAACATTGTTCTTTAAGTTTCATCCTCGAAATCTAAAGTATTTCCCATAGGTTTCATCACTAGGTATGAGGGATTTCAGTAGTGGGTTTCTTTCATCAACTAGTTCCCTATAATTTAGTTAGTTCCTTCATTCTACATAACTTGTTTAGACCTAGGGTTTACAAAATATTGGGAAATTCTTGTGATTTCAGCTGCTATATAATCCATAGTCTAAATATCATGTTTCTCTTGGGAACGTTGTTTAATTCCTTGTATAAAACTCAAAACCCTAGTTTGTGGAGATTCTCTTAGTTCATGAATTACACTTTCTAGATCAGTTAAACAGATAATCATGCTTCAGATTACGAATGTCACATTATCAGTATATAAACGTTGCATTCTCAGTTAGCATATCAGTATTTTGAGCTATTCAATATTTCAATTACATTTCAGTCATATATGTCCCAACCCGAGAGCACCCCCTAGTCGTAACACGATGTACTTGACCCCAAAGAGGTCACATACAAGCCCTTAGTATTATCATATCATAAGATCATAGAAAAGTAGGGAGAATTTAAAACTTTCTTTACAACACAATATCAAAAACTTTTCATAAAAGTGGAAGTCTTTCTAACATATTTGTCTCAAACCATCTATGAATAACATTAATAAATGTCTTTGGACGCAGCCCACATAAAGTCTAAAACACAATAAAAGATATAAATGAAACATAAGGGGTTTGTCGTCGAAGCTATGAGGACTCACCAATCTTCAATCTTCTTGCACTTAAGAACCTAGCCTCCAAGCAACTCAATCTCCCAACACCCTACATTTGATTAGAATGTAGGAAATATGTGTTAGTACATAATGTACCAAGTATGAAAGCTAACATACCAACATAAAACATCTCAAAGGGGTTAGTCAACATAAGACATAATCATAAGAAAAAATAACATAATCAGAACATAAACTCCAACATAAGAATCATATCATAACAATTTAACATAAGACGTACATAAGTTCATACTTCAACCCTTAGTCTTTCATATTCAAGTGAACTTCTTCACAAGCCACCTCCAAACATACTTGTGCAAGGCCAAGATAGCATCCCATAATACTATCTAAGCTAAGTACATTCTCTTTGGTCATTCTTGGTCATAGTCCACCTTCATAGTTAAGACCTAGGTTTTCATGACATAAGAGCACTAAACCCCTAAGTAACCTCAATGCACACTTGTACAATGTATGTGGGGCATCCCATAATACCACACACACTAAGCATATCTTGAAGCCACCCTATACATATTTACCATTTCTATGTGTCACTATATACCTACTTCATATTGGCAAGGAACTTATCAACTTAGTCAATCATATCATGGAAGGCAACTATAGCAACAATCGAAGCTAGGCATACATAACATAAGAGGACACTTCATAAGTAGCTTCAAGTCATACTTGTGCCATATATGAATGGCATCCCATAATACCACTCACACTAAGTAATCCTTTAGGATAGCTTACTCAATGGTAACTATTTATCATTCTAGACTATCAAAGTGTAGCATACTAACATGCTACACCTAACTACCATGGAAAACATCCTACCATACAATCCAAGCTATCAAAGGAAGGATAAAAGTATACCAACCTAGCCATCATGCAAGCATTCAATAAGATACAAGCTATCCTTAGAGGAATGTGAATCCTCAAGCCTAAGCTATTCTTAGGAGAGTATGATGTCTCAATCCTAAGCTACCATGAATTGGTCTTGGCCTAACCAAGTCAAGCTACCATGAAATGCATCCTAACAATGCTAGTTCAAGCTACCCATAGGAGAGTATAGATCATCAATCCTAGGCTACCATGCCTATACTAATTCAAGCTACCATGAAAAAATCATCTTACCAATGCTAGTTCAAGTTAACCTTCGGATAGCTTAATTCCTCAATCCCAAGCTACCATGGTCTCTACCATCCCAAGCTACCGTGGGATCTACCATCCCATGATACATAATTCAACTATTCATGAAGGAATCATAATACTCAACCTCAAGGTATTCTATTTTATCTAACACACTCAACATACTAGTCTAGATCACAATACACATCATTCATATGCCTTAGTCATAGACAATTCTAAGTATAATTCATCATAGAGTCCCAATTCTAATCCTTTAATTCATATTCTATCATACATGCATAAGCCTAGTTCAATTCATGATTTCATATTCCCATTCTTGGATAAGTTCTATATATGGTGATAACTCTACAAATATCTACCAAAAACCATCAATTTCTCATCAAAAGATCTAAACCCACATACTTCGAAAATTATGGTTAGACAAGTAATTCACATAAATTATTCATAATATCATGAATCAATACTAAATTAATCATATATGAGTAGTATCCAACACTTTGGAATCGTACCCACCTAAAACCCATACGTTGGAAGTGACCCTAACTTAGATTAGGGTTCTTCTTGGAAAATATTGGGGGTTTCTAGAGGACTCTTTGGGTGGAAGAACCCATAGATGGAAATATAAACATACCTTAAGCAAATCCCTAGCACAAGCCTTAATCAATGGAACCTTGGATCTTGACCTTAGCTTCAACCCTAGCTTCTTCTTCAATGGAGGTTCTTCTTAGAGAGATAAATATTTGAAAGATTAGTGATTTAGGTTTTTGAATTGAGTCTAATGTAAAGTGACTTAAACTTGGGGGATAAGGACTTAAAATAGTCTATATATGTCAATAAAAGACATACAAAATGACTGGCCTCCCAAGTGTCTAAGGCATCTCCAAGGACCCCTTCATGGACCGTGGTCGACACCACTGGTCGTGAACCCTTGGGCATTAGCTGCCAAGATTGGGCAGCCTTGGCCCTTTGGCTTAGGCTTGCCCTTTTGCCTTGGTAGTTACCCTTCCCATGCACAAACAAACTCTTAAAGGTCATCTAGGCTACTAGGTCTAATACATATCCTTATGTTCAACCATTAAACTCTTAATTATAAACACATAAAGTCTCATCTACAACTTTATTTCCCATACATCGAGCCTTAGAACCCTAGCTTGTGGCTCTAGTTTAGTCTACAAATTTTCCGGGGCATTACAATATCTCCCCCTTGGGAACATTCATCCTCGAATGACCTTTATAAACACTTCTTAAAGAAAATGTCTCTAGACTAGCAGCCCATAATGCATGCACTACAACTACATGCACACTAACAACCAAAGAAACTTCAATTCCAAGCTAAACATACCTAATGCAACTTAAGGAAGCAGGAACTACATCTACCAACTCAGAATGAATGAAAGAGACATACTTTCTCATTTCCAAGGAGGAACTAACATCTCCTAGCTACAACAAGAGGCAACACAATGCAATCAGATCAATTCTAACAAGGCCTACACATCTTCATAAACATACATACAAAGAAATCATGACAACACATAATCATGTAAATACCTTACGGAATAGGAAAACTATCTCCCCCTTGGGAGTAAGCCCACACATGCTTTTTTAAACATCCATCAAGGCAAGGAAAACATTAAGTCCAACATAACAAGACATAAAAGACAGAAATCTGGAAATTTTTTAAAACATCAAAGAAGCACATACCGGAAAGGGACATGAGGATATCACTCTTGATCTTCTCTAGATTGGAGAGCATAAAACCTATTCCTCTTTGGAGGCTCACCATCTCCACCACTAGGGGCAACATGCTTACCCTCTCTTATAGTAGCCTTTGCCTTTGGGAAATTTTTCTTCATGTGGCCACTCTCACCACATCCATTAAAACCATCTCTACCGGCCAAACACTTACCCTCATGCCTCTTACCTCACCTAGAACAAGTAGGCCTTACGGACTCACTACCTTTCCCTTGTGACCTAGGGGTAGACACCCTCTCTTCCTTATACTTAGGAGCATTATAATAACCTTGTCCAGAAAACTTTTGTCAATTCCTAGAACGACCATGTCCATCGGACCCATCACTATCCATCCTAGACCTCTTTTTCTCCCTAGCCCTCTCCTTCTTGAGATTAGACTCTTCTATTTGTTGGGCAAACACCATGAGGCGTGAGATATCCATATGATCAACAAGCATTGCCATACGACATTCTTCTTCTACTAGTTCGGACACCCCTGTCATAAACCTATTCATCAAATCCCTAGGACTTGCTACCAAAGATGGAGCACACTTAGACAAAAGAGTGAACTTCAAGGCATACTCATTGACACTCATATTTCCTTGCTTAAGATTTATGAACTTCTCCAACTTAGCCTCCCTCAACTCCCGAGGAAAGAACCTACTAAGGAAAGACAACTTAAAGGTTTCCCACTCTATAGGACCCGCCTCTACCGGCCTAGAATCTTTCCATTGCTCATGCCAAATTTGGGCTACATCTTTCAATTGATAAGCAGCTAGTTCCGCTCTTACCCTAGAAGTTACCCCATGATAGCAAGTGTCTTATACACCTCATCTATGAACCCATTTGGATCCTCGTCCATCTTGGAGCCACTAAACTCCGGAGGGTTGATCCTCAAGAACTCCCTAATCCTATAAGCACTCATTCCCCCTATGGAGTTTGTCGGAGCCACCACATCTCTATTGGTTTGTGCCGTCAAGGGTTGAGCCAACAATTGCATAGAAGCCCTAAACTCCACTAGAGTGACATTGCCAATTTTAGGGTCAATAGGAACTTGAGCAGGAGCTTGATTTGGAACTTGGGGAGGGATCACTTTGTCCCCACTCTCTTCTCCTTCCCTCCTAGCATTCGCCCTAGTATTAGCCATACCCTGAAACAACCAAAGGCATAGATTAGAAAAGGGCCTACTAAAGTCGTACTCTATGGCACGACTAAGAGAATGAAGAAGTGAGACTTTTCCTATGCATCCCATAGCCTTATATTCATATATGTGTCGCGACTCACACCGATGAATAAGACTCTAGTACACGTGGTTTGAGAAATCTTAAAACTTATCCCAAAACCTTATGCTCAGATACCAAGTTTATCACGACCCGAGAGCACTCTGTAGTCGTATAACGGTGTACTTTACCCCAAAGGGGTCGCATACAAGCCCTTAGCATTATCATATCATAAGATCGTAGAGAAGTAGGGAGAATTTAAAACTTTCTTTACAGCATAATATCAAAAACATTTCATAAAAGCGGAAGTCTTTCTAACATCTTTGTCTCAAACCATCTATGAATAACATCAATAAAAGTCTTGGGACGCAGCCCACATAAAGTCTAAAACATAAGAAAAGACATAAATGAAACATAAGGGGTTTGTCCCCGAAGATATGAGGACTCACCAATCTTCAATCTTCTTGCAATTAGGAACCTAGCCTCCAAGCAACTCAATCTCCCAACACCCTACATTTGATTAGAATGTAGGCAATATGTGTTAGTACATAATGTACCAAGTATGAAAGCTAACATACCAACATAAAACATCTCAAAGGGGTTAGTCAACATAAGATACAATCATAAGAGACAACAACATAATCATAACATAAACTCCAACATAAGCATCCTATCATAACAATTCAACATGAGACGTACATAAATTCATACTTCAACCCTTAGTCTTTCATATTCGAGTGAACGACCTCCAATCATTCTTGTGCAAGGCCAAGATAGCATCCCATATTACTATCTAAGCTAAGTACCTTCTCTTTGGTCATTCTTGGTCATAGTCCACCTTTATAGTTAAGACCTAGGTTTTCATGACATAAGAGAACTAAACCCCTAAGTAAACTCAAAGCACACTTGTGCAGTGTATGTGGGGCATCCCATATAACCACACACACTAAGCATATCTTGAAGCCACCCTACTCATAATTACCATTTCTAGGTGTAACTATAAACCTACTTCATAGTGGCAAGGAACTTATCAACTTAAATCAATCATATCATGGAAGGAAACTACATCAACAATCCAAGCTAGGCAGACATCACATAAGAGGACACCTCATAAGTAGCTTCAAGTCATACTTGTGCCATGTATGAATGGTAGCCCATAATACCACTCACACTAAGTACTCCTTTAGGCTAGCTTACTCAGTGCTAACTATTTATCATTCTAGACTATCAAAGTGTAGCATACTAACATGCTAGACCTAACTACCATGGAAAACATCTTACCATACAATCCAAGCTATCAAAGGAAGGATACAAGTATACCCACCTAGCCACCATGCAACCATTCAATAAGATGCAAGCTATCCTTAGGGGTGTGTGAATCCTCAACCCTAAGCTATACTTTGGAGAGTATGATCTCTCAATCCTAAGCTACCATGAAATGGCTTGGCATAACCAAGTCAAGCTACCATGAAATGCATCCTATCAATGCTTGTTCAAGCTACCCATAGGAGAGTATAGATCCTCAATCGTAGGCTACCATTCCTATACTAATACAAGCTACCATGAAATCATCCTACCAATGCTAGTTCAAGCTAATCTTCGGAGAGCTTAATTCCTCAATCCCAAGCTACCATGGTATCTACCATCCCAAGATACCTAATTCAACTATCCATGAAGGAATCATAAGACTAAACCTCAAGCTATTCTATTCTAATGAGCACAATCAACATACTAGTCTAGATCACAATACACATCATTCATAAGCCTTAATAATAGACAATTCTAAGCAATAATTCATCATAGAGTCGCAATTCTAATCATTCAATTCATATTCTATCATACATGCATAAGACTAGTTCAATTCATAATTTCATATTCCCATTCTTGGATAAGTTATATACATGGTGATAACTCTACAAAAATCTATCAAGAACCATCAATTTCTCATCAAAATATCTAAACCCACATACTTAGAAAATTAGGGTTAGAAAAGGAATTCACATAAATTCTTCATAATATCATCAATCAATACTAAATTAATCATATATCAGTAGTATCCAACACTTTGGAATCGTACCCACCTAAAACCCATACGTTGGAAGTAACCTTAGATTAGATTGGGATTTTTCTTGGCAAATCTTGGGGGTTTATAGGGGACTCTATGGGTGGAAGAAACCATATATGAAAATCTAAAAATACCTTAAACAAAGCCATAGCACAAGCCTTAAGCAATGGAACCTTGGATCTTGACCTTAGTTTCAACCCTATCTTCTTCTTCAGTGGAGGTTCTTCTTAGAGAGAGATATATTTGAAAGAGGAGTGATTTGGGTTGTTGAATTGAGTCTAATGTAAAGTGACTTAAACTTGGGGGCTAAGGACTTAAAATAGTCTATATATGTCAATAAAATACATACAAAATGACCCCCACTTAAACCTAGTCGAATTGGAATTTACCCAAAAGTCCCTCAACTTGGCTGTCCTGTCCTAGGCACCACAACCACTGGTACGTTACGAGTCTTTCAATTATATGTTTATGCGTTGTTACATACCGGGGATATACCATCTTTTGTAACTCCCTATATAGCAGTAAACTTTGGTGTCAGTCCAGAAACTCTCTTAGAACCCTTCTCAGTCTCTACTCCAGTTGGTGACCTAGTTCTAGCCAGATGGATATACAAAAATTTCCCTATCACAGTCACCTCACGAGACCATCTAGAGTTAGAAATGGTAGACTTTGATATCATTCTAGGCATGGATTTGTTACATTCATGTTATGCCTCAGTTGTTTGTAGAACTAGAATCTTTCGGTTTCAGTTTCTAAACGAGCCAGTCTTAGAGTGGAAAGGTAGTAGCTTAGTTCCTATAGGTGGATTTATTTTTTACCTTAAGGCAAGGAATATGATCTCCAAAGGATATATCTATAATCTTATTCAGGTTAATTATTGAAACTTCGAAACCCCAACTCTTTAGTCAGTCGCGGTAGTAAATGAGTTTCCAGAAGATGTTCCCGAAGTTCCTCCTGAAAGGCAGATCACCTTCGGAATAGATCTCTTTAAGGATACCCAACCCATTTTGATTCATCCTTACCGAATGGCTCCAGTTGAGCTTAAGGAATTGAAAGATCAATTGAAAGATCTTCTATATAAGGGCTTCATCAGACCCAATATCTCTTCATGAGGTGCTCCAATGTTGTTTGTGTAAAAGAAAGATGGTTCTCTCAGGGTTTGCATTGACTATCATCAGTTGAACAAAGTCAGAATCAAGAAGAAGTATCCCATCCCAATGATTGATGACTTGTTCAGCCAACTTCAGGGTGCTAGTTGCTTTTCTAAGATTGACCTTAGATCCGTCTGTCATCAACTCAGAGTCAGAGATAGTTACATCCTGAAGACAACCTTCAGGACTCGGTATGGTCAATATGAATTTGTAGTTATGTCTTTTGGACTAACCAATGCTCCTACAACTTTTATAAACTTAATGAACATGGTGTTCAAACAGTATTTGGACTTGTTCGTCATCATCTTTATTGATGATATCCTTATTTATTTCCGAAGTTAGGAAGAGCATACAACTCATCTGACAATTGTTCTGTAGACTCTCAAGGATAGCCAGTTAATTACTAAGTTGAGAAAATGTGAATTATCATTACAGTCAGTCACTTTGCTTGGACATGTGGTATCCAACGAAGGGATCTGAGTGGATTCTGCGAAAATTGATGCGGTACAGTATTGGCCCAGACCCATCTCTCCAATTGATATCAAATGTTTTTTTGGATTTGACCGGTTACTATAGGATATTTGTTGACGGATTTTCATCCATAGCTTCCCCATTGACCAAGTACACCCTAAAGAAGGTCAAATTTTAGTGGTTAGATGAGTGTGAAAAAAGCTTTTCAAAATTGAAGAGTACATTGACTACAACTCCCATCTTGACTCTACTAGATGGTTCATACGGTTATGTGATTTATTGTGATGCCTCTAGGGTCGGCGTAGGTTGTGTATTGGGTGCAACGAGGTAAGGTCATAGCTTATGCTTCTAGACAACTTAAAGTCCACAAGAAGAATTACCCGACTCACGACCTCGAGTATGCAACCGTAGTATTTTCCTTAAAGATTTGGAGACACTACTTGTATGGTGTTCATGTTTATGTGTTCACAGATCATAAGAGCCTCCAATATGTTTCACCCAGAAAGAGTTGAATCTTCGTTAGAGGAGATGTCTTGAATTCCTCAAAGACTGTGAAATGAATGTGCTTTACCATCTCAATAAGGCTAATGTAGTGGCTGGTACTCTCAAAAGACTATCTATGGGTAGTGTAGCACATGTTGAGAAAGAAAATAAAGAGTTAGCCAAAGATGTTCACCGGCTTTCTCTCTTAGGAGTTTTCCTTGCAGACACATCAGATGGAGGAGTGACAGTTCCGAATGGATCAGAATCTTCATTGGTAGCAGCGGTTAAGGAAAAGTAGGATAGTAATCTTATATCACTTCAGTTGAAAAGTGCAGTTCATCAATAGAAAGTTGAGGTTTTCTCGCAAAGGGGGAAATGGTGTGCTTCGTTGCCAGGGTCACTTATGTGTTCCTAATGTGGGTTACTTGAGGTAGAAAATTCTTACATAAGCTCATAAATCCAAGTATTCCATTCATCCAGGTACCACTAAGATGTACCGTGATCTACGGGAAGTCTTTTGGTGGAACGACATTAAGAGGGACATAGATGACTTTACGTCTAGGTGTCCTAAATGTCAACATGTTAAGGTAGAACATCAGAAACCAGGAGGTATGTCTCAAGAGATTAACATTCCTATATGGAAGTTGAAAGTGATAAACATGGACTTCATTACGGGTTTACTTCGTACTCGCAGACAAATTACTTCATTTGGGTGACACTGGACAGAGTCACTAAGTCCACTCGCTTCTTTGCTGTCAAGACTACAGATTCAGTAAAGGACTATGCCAAACTCTAAATCAATGAGATAGTAAAGTTACATGAGGTTCCCTTGTCTATCATTTGAAATAGAGTTCCTCAGTTTAGCTCTCATTTCTGGAAAACATTTCAGAAAGGTCTTGGTACTCAGGTTAATCTCAGTACAACATTTCATCCACACAGGCAAAGCGTACCATTCAGACCTTAGAGGACATGTTTAGAGCTTTCTTGATCAATTTCAAGGGTAGTTGGGCTGATCACCTACCTCTTATAGAGTTTGCCTATAAAAATAACTTATATTATAGTATTCAGATAGCCCCGTATGAGGCACTATATGGGCATAATTGTAGGTCCCCAATTGGTTGGTTTGAAGTAGCTAAAATAGATTTGATTGGGCCACATTTGATTCATGGGGCTATGGAAACAAATCAACTCATCAGAGATAGACTAAAGACAACTCAGAGTCGTTAGAAATCCTATGCAGATGTGAGGAGAATGGACTTAGAGTTTTAAATTGATGATTGGGTTTTCCTGAAAGTGTCACCCATGAAGGGGGTGATGAGATTTTGGAAGAAAGGAAAGCTGAGTCCCAGTTATGTAGGTCCTTACAAAATCCTAAAAAAGGTTGGCAATGTGGCTTATAAGTTAGAGCTTCTAGCAGAACTAGCAGCGGTTGACGAGTCCACGATTTGGACTCATTTAGGGCATAATTTTAATAGATTTAGTGTCATGGAATGCATATTTTGTCTCAATAACTGATATAAATCTTTGAATTTCAGGTATTTGAACTTAGGGACAAAGCATGGACACTATTAAGCAAAAAGGAACAAGGCAGCTGAATGAATAAAAAAAAGAAGGCTTGAGGATCGCCTAAACCATTGGGCGAGTCACCGAATGGCCTTGGTCTTGCCTAATGTTCCAGTGTGCCAAGCCCTGAAGAAGAAAATCAAGTCGGCGATAGAATCAGCGAGTCGCCAAACAGTTCCACGATGCAGTGCCTTATCGCCCAAAGTTACAGGACCTCAAGGATGCTGAAGGAAAAAGGGAAAAAAAAATACAAATGACCAAAGGGCGGATCGCCGAGTGGATCGGTGATCCCGACTAACTGCGCCGACTGAACCTTCACAGCACACATTTTGACAACTATAAATACTTGTTGAAATTTTTAGCTTAGTATCAGATTTTGTAGGGAATCATATTATTATTCAGTGTTTGAAGGTTAGTACTTAGAACTGAGTTTGAGAGAGATGTTTCCTTAGCTTTGTAGATTTGAAGATTTTATTTCTAAGAAATTGGAAGTGGGTATTGAAGATTCTTCATCTTAGACGTTTGTAAAGACATTATTAATCGTACCCAGTTGATGGAAACACATTTCAAAATTGATTTCTATCTGTGTACTATGTCTAGCTAAAACCCCAATTCTTGGGGTGTGATTATGTGATTATAGGTTGAATTAACTGCTGGGTATTGCTAATTGATAGTCTATTTGTTGTTTGAATGTGATTTCGTTAAGTAATTGTGGTTGAATTTAATGGGTTGTAGTTGCAAATACAATCCTTACTTCGTATTTTTGGCTTGCTCGAAAAATAGGTTTTAAAACAAATATTGTTGAATCAATGGTCTGTGGGTATTGGGTTGTCATGGGTTCAACTCAAGAGAGTGAACCCTATACCCTTTTCCACACATTCAGCTCAAGAGAGTGAATGGACTAAAGCAAAGGTTGTGTTTCATTGCCGCTTATTGGTGTTCAATAGAAACCAATTCGATTCAGGGTAAATTGTTCGAGAGAAAGTTTACCCCCACTAAAGTTTAGCTTATTCACTCATTTGCAGCGGTTTACTATTACTTTCAATTATCCAGTTGTTTACCTTAGCCCATAATCCTATCACATCCCAAGAATCCCGTCTCAATATTCGTATTTTCATATTATTTGTTGTTTTTAGTTGCTTGTTGACTACAAACCCCCATTTTGATATTTGAAACTTGTGGCAACCCTTAATTTATAATGTTTTTAGCTATAATTGACTGGAGCATATTTATTCTTTTCTATTGATTCTTGAGTACGAACCACTCTCTTGGGACTCGACCCCAACTCACTAGTTGGGTTATATTACTATTCACAATTGTTGGCTCTTGAACCGAAAGTAATGTCCTAATACGTAAGTTGGGGAGTGGTGTTACTTAAGAATTTTTAGATAAGTTGAATTTTGCTGTTGTTAGTTATAGTTCTACTTACTTAATTTTATTTTTGTTTTGCTTGTTTGTGTAATAAAATAGGAAGTATGAGTATGAATGGAAGCATTGGCAGCCAAGTAGGCCATCAAGATGACATCAAAAACCTCAACGATGTCAACTAGCCTCATGCTAATTACCCTATCTCATGGGAGGTATTGGTTCCATTCACTTGCCTCCGACCGAAGGGAATGCGGTGTTCCATATCACGAGTACTATGTTGCAACTCCTGCAACTAAAAGGGCTTTTCAGTGGTTTGGCTCATGACGATCCCCATGAGTACATTAGAAACTTCGTGGATGTATGCAGACCATTTTTTTTCAAGAATATTTCCCAAGAATCGGTCCGGTTGAGGTTATTGCCGTTCTTTTTTATAGGAGAAGCATGCAAGTGGCTGGATGAATTACCACGTGAATTAATCATTTCATGGGAGGAGATGGTTACCGCATTTCAAGTAAAAAATTTTCCTCCCTCAAAGATGATGACTCTTCGGGACATCATTCAGAGCTTCAAGCGTCTAGAAGGTGAGCCAATTCATGAAACTTGGGTGCGATTCATAAAGTTGTTGCTTCAATGCCCAACCCATGGCTTGCATGATAACATGTCCCTTCAGCCGGAGGCAAGTGAATGGAAGCATTGGCAGCCAAGTAGGCCATCAAGATTACATAAAAAACCTCAACGATGTCAACGAGACTCATGCAAATTACCCCATCTCATGGGAGGTATTGGTGCCATTCACTTGCCCCCGGCCGAAGGGAATGCAGTTTTCCATATCACGAGTACTATGTTGCAACTATTGTAACTAAAAGGGCTTTTCAGTGGTTTGCCTCATGAGGATCCCCATGAGTATATTAGAAACTTTGTGGATGTATGCAGACCATTTTTGTTCAAGAATATCTCCCAAGAATCGGTCCAGTTGAGGTTGTTGCCGTTCTTTTTTATGGGAGAAGCATACAAGTGGATGGATGAATTACCACGTGAATCAATCACTTCATGGGAGGAGATGGTTACCACATTTCAAGTAAGATTTTTTCCTCCCTCGAAGATGATGACTCTTCGGGTCATCATTCAGAGCTTTAAGCGTCTAGAAGGTGAGCCAATTCATGAAACTTCGCTGCGATTCATAAAGTTGTTGCTTCAATGCCCAACCCATGGCTTGCATGATAACATGTTGCTGCAATATTTTTACCAGAGTCTTGACTCAGTAAATAAGGGTGTTGCTGACCAACTTTCTCCGATAGGTTTGATGCAACAACCTTATGTGATAATGGCTCAGCTCTTGGATGGCATGACTACCATAAACAGGGCGTGGTATACCCGTGAAGACTAGGTCTCCCCTCTCACGTTCAAGTTGACTAAGGAATAGATGGACAAGTACCAAGATAGGGACCAAAACAAGGCAAAGATCATGACACAACTTGACATTTATCTAAAAATGGCATGGGAGCTGGTGCTCAAAGTGTCAATGTCGTGGGTATTGGGTGTACTAATCTGGATGAGTCAAAGTTTGAGGCCTTGTATAATGAAGAAGTAAATTTCCTAGCCAACCAAGGCGGTGGTTATCTTTCAAACTACCCGAGGCAGGGTGGTAGCCAATGTTGGAGTAGGGATGAAGGTTGGAAAGATTGAGATCGTGAATGGGGGCACCGTAATCCAAATTGGAAGGATGGGGAGAAGGATAGGTATGTGCCTCCCCATGAGTGCCAAAAGCCAAAGGATTGGAAAGGTGGTCGGTCTGAGGATATGCTTTCTCATATCATCAACAAAGTTGAGGTATCATACAAGATATTGAAAGATATGAAAGAAGACATGTTGATCCTTAGCCAGACCGTTACCTCCCATTCAGTATCGATCAAGCAGTTGGAGACCCAAATGGGTCATATCTCGTCTCATTTAAACCCAAGACAGCAAGGGAGTTTGCCTAGTGATACTATGGCTAACCCCAAGAATGAGGTTTAAGTGTGGACTTGCGTCGTATCGCGACGTTAACTAAGGTGCTGCTTAGGAGGCAACCCAAGACCCCTTATTCCTTTCATTTTTGTTTTGGTGAATAATGGTGTGTTGAATGTGCATGACAAAATGTGGGAAGTTTTAAAAAATGCAGAATGGTGAGCTAAAGGTCCATTCCACGTATCATCGAAGAGGTCGGCGACCCCAACCCAGACCGCCGTTGGACTAAAAAAAAAATTACATTGGAATCTGTAAAACTCGACGAGCCTAGGAAATTATTGGCGAGTCGCCAACCAGGTCGGTGATCGGGATCTAAACCACAATTTATCAACTGAGGACCCTGTAAAACTTGGCGAGGTAAGTGATCATTTGGCGTTATGCCGAGTGGGTCGGCGAGCATGACTAAAGTTGCCGAATGGGCAAGAACTGGACGGTTTTTATAAGGGCTAAGGGTTAAATTTACAAACAAATGGTCATTTAGCTTTCATGGACTTAATGAACATGGTGTTCATCCCATATTTCAAAAATTAGGATAACGTATCCACAATCTTACAGGGTTTATTTATAACTCTTGCACCTACCGCCAACTAAATGTCTGATCAGTATCAATTCAAGACTATACATTCACAAAGCATTTATCAGTGCATGTATACATAGTACTTTTATAATAGCTAGAATTAATTAAGAACAAAATTCATTACAATATCCAACTTAATGCCACTGATAATAATTTATTATTCATACATCATCCCTAAATATTTCTCTTTATAAGGAAAAAGGAGAAGTCAACTTAGGATTTCACAAGTCTCCAATTCACCATTGCTTGTGCAGTTGTTCGCAATAGTGCATATGGTGCCCATAACTTAGGAGCTCCAACTTCAATGAAAATTTGTTGCTTAAAAAATTATGCACTCAATGAAAAATTATGAATTTTAAATTTGATTCTTTGAGATGAATCCCCATGAACCCATGCATAACCCAAGTTTTCTAGGCTATGATGATATAATGTGGGTTTTGAACTATGAAAGATAACTTTATGAAGATATGCATATTCTTCATAAAGTTGAAGAAAATTATTTAAGTTTCTTTGAGATTAAAGCATAAATGTTGAGCAGAAGTAAGTTTATCTTTCAATTCCTAAAAATCTTTTCACAAGCTTCCGACCATAAGAATTTAGCTTTCATTTGGGTCAATGCCGTCTATGGAAAGGAAATCGACGAAACCTCAAAAGTAGAACTTTTACTCGTAAGGTCTCAATAATAATATTCAAATACAAATAATCTTTAACATTACACCGTACAAGTATATTTTTCTATATTCAATTTTTAAAAATATTTAAAATACATACAAATAATATTTTAAAACTATTAAAAATATATATTGTTAATTATTAATTTTTTTGTTAGGTTTGGTGTTGGGAGAGGATCTTTCATGTATAACCATCAACTCCTTCACTGCATGATAGTGACACATTACTTCCATATGATAGGCGTTAGATGCGCCAAATTTATAGGGATACTAAGTCACATCATGTTCTTATCCCGATTAGAGATCAGCTAGACTGCATGACAGAGGATGCGGTATATCAAATAAAATTCTGCAATTGTTTACTAGTTTTATTTAAATATAAATTACCTATAAAAGTAAATTATATATAAGTAAATCAATAATAATTTTATTTGTATACTAAGTGGTTAATGTTGATTTTATCTAGTTTCTATATTTCAAAAATAGTTTCGATGGACACCATACAATGAAATTTTACATACACTACCTCAATGTTGTACGGTTGATGAGCCTTTATGGATGGCATGCGTGCCTATGCTTTGCCTAGAGATTCTTGAGGTGCACATGCTTGATAGAAAAATGCGGCAGTTTCGCCGTCTGAAACATGTACCTATTATTTCTAGTTGGGAACCAACCACCACGTGCATGATCAACATAGGAGGCTTGGACCAGAGTTTTTTGAAATGTTGGATAAATGTTTTCGTAATAAGGGTAATCGACATCAGAGTTTGGCGGTTGAGGTAGATTATGGTGGTAGAGGGTAGAGTATAGATTGTGGTACCTGTGGTATGGAAAGGTGCTTATAGTTAAGCCTGTATTAGAGGTTGATGTACTGTCAGGCTTTTTTCATTCCGTTGGCACTAGCATTGCACTGTCAATAGACCTATTTAAGTTGCATGGTCTTGCATTACAGTGGCAGAGAGACAGAACCTCAACTTCACATGGTTGAGAGGTATCTCAGATTGTAAGGGATACATTGCTTGAGGCCGGAATACAATTTAGTGAACCACACATACGCTTCCACGTTAATCTCCTTAGTCATCTCTATTTTTTCCAAAAACTTTTTCTCTTGACAGTAACTTGCAGGTACCCATAAAAGGTTGTTCAAAGTGACATTTTTGAATTTATTTTAAAATTGGCCTCAAATATATTAAACAAAAACGATGGAACCCAAATGGCGCTTTCCAATTTGGACAATTATACACGGATGAGAGTATGTTGTGATGCCTATTTGATATCAATGTTACACCTATACGACCCTTGACAACATGTAAGTGCAAATAATCCAAAAAAAAGGACATGTCTCGATGATCTCATTCGGAACTATTGCAAAGGCCAAAGGTAATATTGAGTCGCTATCGTCTGTTGCAATTGCAATCAACAACTTGATATCATATTTTCCATAGACATGTGTTCCGTCGATCGATATAACAGGACAACAAAACAAAAACCCATCAATGCATTGTTTAAAAGTCCATAACACATAGTTGAATACATATTCTATGGCATCGACACACCGCTCTGCTTTCATTCAACTTTTGTTCCAAGATTGAAGTGTTTCAAAGTTTCCATGAACCTCGGCATCTCAGAAAAAGAACCCTCTCAAGTACCATAGACTTTTTCAAAAGAACACTTGAGACCAAGATAGGCTTTTCTTCTATTTATCAAAATGTCATATGCTTTAAGAACGGCTGTTCACAATCTTTGATGGGAAACCTGAAAAGTAAAATAATATTAATTATCAATTAAAAAATAATAATTCTTATTAAAGAAAAATGATCTAAGGATAAAATAGTATGTTTGCATTTTTTGTTTATCAGTACGGAGGACATAAGCATAGGGGAAAGGACCAAACCGTCGCTGACTTAAGAGCTGATGAAGGCCATCCACGGTGGGACTGACGGGCCATCATTTGTGCCAAGGCCCGTCAATTGGGTTGTGATTATGGCCCTGCCTAGTAGGGCGGTACTGAAATGAGTGCAACTTTTTACTCCGAGCTTTGATTTTAGCAAACTCGATGGTGTTGGAAAGATAACTAAATTATGTGGGGTAACATTTATAATTCCTTTAAGAAAGTTGCTCCTCTAAATTAATTCATGTTAGTTTCTTTTCTTTTACATACACATTTTCATTCTTTGGTTGTAGTATAGTAGCAGACATTTGAGTTGACATTTTTCAAGCAAAATCTATAGCCTTTGGTGTTTAAAGTCAACTAAGACACCTGATGAATTATATTTGCAGGTCACTCAATCTATTAATTACAACAGAAAAAGTTCAACCTTTATGGTCATTAAAAAATTTCATCACATTCACAAGATTTCAAATTGGATGATGTACTTAAATGAATCAAAAGGTAGCTCTGGTGGACTTTGGAGGACATATTTAGTTTTTAGATTCAAATGTTATAGCTCAGGGAAGTTAATAACTTCCATTAAAAAAAGGTAGTCTTATCTTGGTAAATAGCGTCTTGAAGATCACTTTGGGAATTCTACAGGGGAGGAAAATAGAAAGGTAACCTATGACACCGGGGAATTACCCTTTTTCTCCCACCTCAGCTTCACGATTTCTTCTCGTGGACCTTATGATGTCTAGAAGAATAACCTATGACATTACCTCACTCCATCAACACACAACCTAGGCCGACCCTGGATGCATTAAGGCATAATCTTCTTACTATCATTGTTGGCTATAAAAATAGGAGTTCCCTAACATTTTGAAACTACGAATTTGTAAGTCTTATTCTTCTTCTTAAAACACCTAATTGAGTACATATTCTGTATTTATTTAAAAGATAAAATTGACTATATTGTTGTTACAACTCTATCTTTTGGCCAAATATGTATGTTCTTGATAATGAGGGGAGAATATATGTTATTAGCTTCTAACATAATAAATATCTCCTTTTCCTAGGTGATATAATCTTATTTGTTCTTTATATAATTATATAGGGCATTTACAATGTGCTTCCATAAGTCTGTATTATGAGTTTAAGATTCTACTTTTCTTATGTTATTGAATTTTAAATTAATAATTTATACTCCCTCTAGTTCATATAAAATTAATTATTGGGTATGTCATACTTCTTAAGAAAAAAATTTAATGATATAAACAAAATGATGCTTTTCACTATAAGATTATTTTCAAACTAATTTCCTTAAAAATGTAAAGTTGGTAAGAATCACATTAAATGAAGGATGAATATGAAAACTCCGAATAATTCTTTTTGAGTTTTCAATAATTAACTTATCTTCCTTCCACACTTAGAACAAGTAGACAATGAGATCCACTTCCATTTCATCTTTGAGGTTTAGGGTTAGACACCGTATCTTTGTTGAATATAGAAAGAGCATTTAAGGAGACTTGACCGGAAAACCTTGGTCGAACCTACAAAGACACTTGCTTTACTGCCATAGCCATGCTGGAATTTGTATTATTATTTAACATTGTGTTCCTCCGTTGTTCTTCACTTCGAACCTTGCCAAAAGTTGATTCTGGATTGGGAAAAAGATTTGCGCGAAGAACATTACTTTGTACACGATCATAAATATCATCCATACCAGCCAGGAAGATATACACACGTTCTTCTTCAATTTTCTTCCATCAGGCCTTGACATCATCAGGTTGAGTGAATGAGAAGGGCTTACGATAATCTAGTTCCTGCCATATTTTGCATAAATCGGCAAAGTATGTAGAGAACGTTTTCCCCTCTTGTTTCATACGCATTGCTTGAAAAGAGAGATCGTAAATCACTGATCTATCAGCCCCTTCGTAGTATGTTTGAGACATGGTGTTCCAAATACTCTTGGCTGTTGGAAGGCAAACAAATAAGATCATAATTTCGGGTTCCATGGCACAGATGAGACAACTTTTAACAATAGCATTATCCATACTCCACTTCTCATAAGTGGAATCACTAGCAAGAGGCTCTTTAATTGTTCCCAACAAATATCCCATTTTTCCATGACATTCAACAAACACTCAACAACTTAAGACCAAAGAGAATAGTTATTTACATTGAGTTTTACACCAAAAGGAATTGCTATAGGTTTTAGAACAATATTTGTATTTTTAGAGGATTCACCCATGGTAGAATAGATGTAGGAAAAAAAGGTAATGATAAGAGGATTAATATTACTTTTGATACCAACTCAAAATGGGTGGAAGAATATACTTTCATTATGAGGAAGCTCATTCCTTGGATGGATCATAACTTATATAAAGAATAGTCTCTGTAAGAAGGATCAAATCGCACTGAAAGAACCTACCAATTCTTGCCAGTCATAATAACAAGAACTAGAAGTTTCAGTAGACAAGTTTCAGTTTCCAAATGAGTCAGTCATAGAATGGAAAAGTAATCGAGTAGTGCCTAAGGGTGGTTTTATCTCATACCTAAAAGACAAAAAGTAAGTTTATGTGTGGTGCATCTATAACTTAATCTGAGTTAATGATTCTAATGTTGACACCATTCCTTCGGTTAGTTCCAACCGTAAATGAGTTTCGAGAAGTCTTTCTCGATGAACTTCCCAAAGTCCTCTCGAAAGGAAGATAGACTTTGAAATTGACATCCTTCTAGATAGTCAATCCATATCTATTTTGTCAATCGGGTCAACAAGGATATCTACAAGTAGTGCTCCTTGAGACTCAACATGAAGGTGCACACAAGGTTTAATCCAAAGATGCAATGTTCAATTGTGCACTCAAAGTTTCAAACTATGACTCGCCATCATCAATTAAAGTTCATGCTCACAAATTCTCACTTCAAATGGAAACTGTCATATTTCTTGAATTTATATTCAAAATCAATATTGAATTAAGTAAAGTTTGAGAAACCTCAAGAACTCGAAACGCATAACTCAATGATATTACTCCTCTGAAGAATACTGAATTTATCGCTCGTCCTACTAATGCTAGTCCAAAAACACTCTCAGAACCCTTCTTAGTCTTTGTATATTTCTGTTTCTTGAAAAATAAGTAGCAACATCCCTATGAATAATAGTAAGAAGTAAATTAAACTTTGACTAGAAAAATTATTATTATATGAACTAGGAAAAATAAATCTTTCTTACGAACAAATAAGACTGAAGCACCCCATGGAGAGATACTTAGTCGGATTAAACCTTTATCCAACAATTCTTTCAATTGCTCTTTCAATTATTTAGGTTTTTTTGGAGCCATATGATAATAAGAATAGAGATAGGTTATGTGCCTAGGATAAGGTCAATACCAAAGTGTATTTCCCTTTTTTGGTAGGAACACTGGGTAGATCTTCGGGAAACACTTCCAGAAAATCATTTATCAAAACTCTCTGAATATACTGAGTATGAAGCATAACTTTTAAGTAAAATATCTGAAACTAAAAGACTCTTTAACTGTCTATCTATGAAGCCTCTACTGTAAAAATATGAGTCTCGGGACAAGACCCACAACTCCTCGAGAGAACTACTACTAGGTATGGGAAAATGCATGAAAATGTACATATGAAATCATAATAGGTTAAAAATGTAATATATGCAAGACAAAGTACAACATAGAAAAGTTTTAAAGTCAAATCATAAGTCATGTACATGGTCAAGGCATCTTAAACTTATAAAGAAAGCTTTTATAAAACCTTTGAAAATATATAGTTCATTTTTGGGATATTTACCACTAACTACTAATAAGACCATATGAGGTATATCATAGAATGTGATGTAGCCCTCATAACGAAAAGGGAGTTCTTACTTGCTAATGTAAAGACATGTACATTCATTCTTTTGCTAAAGTGGATCCACTAGCTTAGATCATTTAAAACAATTATTTGGGGGCACGTAGTTTGGATAAAAGAGATTGCTTATAGATACCTGACCTCTACTAACAGGAAGGCCTTCATCTCAAAGTCCACTCGGTGCTAAGTAAATCCCAACGAAAAAAACTTACGAGTTCCTTGTTATGTCCTTTGGTTTGACTAACACTCCTACATCACTTATGAATTTCATGAACAAAGTGTCTATGTAGTATCTTGACACGTTTGTTATCGTGTTCATTGATGACATCCTGATGTCGCTTGTGATCCTTGGTACCGTGTTACGTCTAGAGGGTAACCTCGGGGTGGGACTAAACTTGGAATCAAATCATTAGGTTCAAAAGTCCTAGGGTGTCTAAAAGCCACACTAAGTAAAGTCTTTTTCTTTCTTTACTCCAGATTCTTGGATCATCTTTTGTATGGAAGTTATCCATTTTAAGTACGAACTAGAAAGCCATTTTTAATATGGTTCTTGGTTCACTTAATTATTGGTCTTTGACCTTTCTTGATATATGGCTTCGGTCTTTGTTGATACTTAATTATGCTAGGTGTGATGACATAGTTTATATATTGGGCGAGCCTTATTATTGGATCTCTTAGAATATGGGGTTATGAGCATTCTTGACACTCGTATATTTAAATATCGACTTTGATACTCTTGATATATTATTTACTTGATTTATTTATTATTTTCAGTTGTGCTGCTCATGAATTGAGAAAGGTAACTTGGTGAGTCTAAGGGCTCCAAACCTATAGTTTTTACACCACTAAGATTTATGCTTAGTGATAGTTATTTCTATCGTAGGAAATTATCGAGATGATAGAAGAAGTTGTCCATTGGAGATTGTGTTTTTGAGAGGTTTAAGGAAGATCACATTTGCATATAGGCATAATATTTTGTAGAAATATTGGGACTTGCGTATGATCCATGTTTTGTACATTGATATGTAATTTTTAAGGTTTATTTGATCATGACACCATAGGTTGTAATATAAGTATGATGACATATTTTGTTGTTTTGGGGGTGTAAACCCAAGTCTTGTAATATACTAAATTTACTATTTATTTTGAATGTTTGTGTGAATCATGAACATGCTAACTTTTGTTCTCGAAAGTTGGTAATATTTTTTTTGTCATTTGTAAGAGTAAGAATAGTATATGCATACAAATCTCGTAAGTTATTTGCTTAAATTATTTTGGAAGATTTCTTCCGCCATAAATTTAAATTCTACGTAGTTTAAATTTGATATCAAATAAATATTGAAATGGGTAGGCTTCACATCCTTAACTATTTTTCTTTATGAACCTGGTTTGTCTACTAGATTATCATTAATATGCCATACGTTACTCTCTTTTAAATGTTGCAAGTATTACATTAGATTTCTTCTTAAGTGCTAGCATCCCTCCGAATGGGTCGCTACAAATTTTAGTATCAGAGCCTAGGTTTGTGTTTCTAGGACTTTTGTGGTGAATTACTTGTATACTTGTTTCTCTTTTGAAAATATTTTGGTTACATTATTTGTTCAATTACATGGTTTATAATATTTTTATTGCATGTAACGTGCATATGCATGTAGTACATGTCCCTAATTAAATGTGATCTTCCCTATTGAAAAAATTAATTTACGGCCTCTTCTTATAACATGCCTATGGAAGCTGCTCGTGAAAGTGATATACCGTGAGTTTACAGTAGTTTTAATACATTTCACTTAAGAGTTGTGTGTATCTAGGGCCATTTTTTATTGGTATTAATATTTTTTTATCATGTTTGCAGGAAATAAGATCGGACGTGGAAGTATCAAGACACAGATGAAGAATTATGTAGAAAAGGGCATCTATAGAAGTGACCTACGGACCGTAGGTCCAGTCACGTTACATAGATGTTGAACGTAGATGGACGTGCAAAGCTTGAAGGAAAAATTAGGGAATTCTTGACCAAGTGTGGAACCACGACTACAAACTACGGACCATATGTTGACCCACGGGCCGTCCTGCAGCTCCGTCAAATGGTTCAGAGAAGGGGGTTCCAGTACATGATTTCAAAAGTCTAAGTATGAAGTGGATTGAGTCACAGTCCGTACTATTGAGCCATCATCCATTACTGTGATATTGGAGTTTCAAGCTTCTGAAAAATTGCCTAAGTTCCAAACCACGGAAGGAACCTACAGACCATAGATCAGTCCACGGTCCGTAAGTCAGTATCATCAACTGTAACCGCATCCAGAAACTTTATTTCCTTATTTCATTTTCTTTTATGTTGGGAAGTGTTTTTCTATATATAGGGCATCTAAACCTAATTTTTGGGGGTTAGACTTTATTGTTTTAGTTCTAGTTTTTGGCTTGGGAGATTAACTTGCAAATTTAGAAATTCTTGATTTCCTAAGTTCGTTTTGAAGATTTTGGCTTTGAAATTCAAGTTGAGATTCTCGGTTTATTCTTCTTATTATGTAAGTTCATGATTTCTTCATCTAAAAATATGAATTGTGTTCATGTTACTATGGGTAACTAAATCCACAATTAGGGTTGTGAGAACCATGAGCGATTAACAAAGTATGAATAGTAACTAAGTAATTCTTGAAAAGTGTTTTTGCATGCATTGATAATTCTTTCGTTTAGAAGTCTTTTTAGTGGTTGCAAACGTTAGAACTCGCCTTGTTGCTACTTGCCGTACCAAGGAGGTAGTTAATAAGAAAAGAATTATCAACATAGATTTAGTGTGATACTGTCTAATAGTCTAATGTCAATTGATGCGATGGTGAAAACTAAGTCATACATTGATGTGATGTTTAATATGAGGTAAATGTACGGGTGAAATTCTCTAGTTGTCGGACCAAGGAATTAGAGATACCTAACTTATCACTTTGCATGTAATACACCAGGAAATGATTATTATTACTAGAGATACCTAACTATGGTTTGAAGCTCGAATCTTTCACACTGTTTACTCACATAATTTCCTGAATTTGTTTCACAAATCCCCCCCCCCCACTTTAATTACTTCTTTTGGAAGTACGTTCACTAAACGAATATAATCATAAGTTAAGTTTAAGCCTAAACCATATTCTTCGTGGGATCGACCCCAACCTCCAATTTGGGTTCTTTACTTGATAACGATCGCTTATACTTCTTTAGGGAGGTGTAATTTGAGCATATCAAATTTTTGCACCGTTGCCGGGGAGTAAGGCTTTTAGATTAAGTTTAACTACATTATTGAACTTTCGTCAATTATTTCCTAATTTTACTTCTTATTTTTTTGTTTCTCTCAGGTTCCTACTCTAGTGTATGCCAAGTACACGGAGTCAAGGTGAACCACTGACTCCTTACGATCTAGAATTGAACAGTACTTTGCGAAAGATGAATAATCAAGGGGTTCCAGTCAATCCTCTCCTAGGAAATCTAGGTGATAGATTTGAGTTGCAGCCTCATAGTGTTACTAATAAGACTGTTGAAAATTAAGGTGGAAATCTATTGGGATATGCATTGAGGGCATAAAATCTACTAGAACTGATGATGTGTGATAAATACAGGGTTGATTTCAATGCCACTGAATCTGAAGGACCTATTGTTCTACCTCCTCTACCTACGGGGCATACATTCGTGGTGAAAAGCAGTTCGATGTAGATGCTTACATTGAGGGGTTTGTTTTTTGGTATGGCATCGGACAATCCACATGGGTAGATGGAGAAGTTGAGGATTGTTTGCAGGAGTTGCGTGGGTCGACCGAATTTAGACATGGATGTCATTGGGTTGAGAGTCTTCCCTCTATCATTAACCGGAGATGTTGCTGTATGGTTTACTGAGCTTTCTTATAACTCAATTCACATATGGGATCAATTGTATAAAGTTTTCATGGAAACATACTTCCCAGTGTCAAAGAAGCTGAAATACAAAGATAAACTTAACAACTTCGTAGCACTGCCTAGAGAGTCTGTGAGTAGTTCGTGGGACAGGTTCACTGCTTTCATAAGAAATGTTTGAAACCACCGTATTCATGATGAGTCACTAAAGGAGTATTTCTATAGAGGCCAATATGACAATGGTAAGGTTGTGCTTGATACTATCATAGGAGGATCATATGTGTAATGACCCGAGAGAACCCCCTAGTCGTTACCGGCGTATTGGACCTCTCGGAGTTCTTATACAAGCCCTTAGAATTCGTCATAGTATTACCATAGAAAAATAGCGGAAGATTTAAAACTTTTCATTATATAACACAAGACTTAAAAGGTCACCTCATTAAAACCATTAATATAAAATTGGAATACTACGTCTCAAAGTAGCCATCTTAAAACATGACTACAACACAATAGGGACACAACCCTTACAATACAAAAACAAATATTATCTAGTACAATGAACTTAAGGAAACTCTTTAACATAAATGTCCATGAATCTTTAACGACACACTCGAACTTGGGAAAAGTAAGCCAAGCTCATCACTTCTAGGAATGTCCTTTAGCCACCACCACCTACACTTGGTGTAAAAAATTGAAGAAGAATGGTGTTAGTACAGGAATGCACTAAATATGATAACCATGCAAAAACATGCTTTTAAAAGGACATTTAGTTGGAAACCATGCATCATGCCTTTTTAGAGAAACTTCATGAACCTTTAACCCATTAGGCACAATAAAAACCACATACATCATCATACACATGGAAACCATTCATAATAGCACATGGAGCCACTTATAACATTTTAGGCACATTCAATGCATACAATACATTACCTTCCTCTTTATCTTAACTCATTTCCTCAAGCGACCCTTAGGGAATACTTGGTGCAATGTATCACCTTAAGGTTACCAAAGGAGAACTTACATATAGCCTTCATCAATTCAACCACATATATTCATAGAGTAATAATCACACCATAAAACATAGTCTTCACATAGGAACCATCACCTAAGATAACCTCCAAGTCACACTAGTGCAATGTACAAGTAGCATCCCATAATACTACTCACACCAAGTGTTCCTAGGAAGCCACCATAGACTAGCACATCATATTCAACAAGTCATAACATCTTCATTAACATTAGACATAAGACCAACATAATTCATAACATCATATAAGTACTCATTCATTTAGCCTTCATCAATCCAGCCACATATATTCATAGAGTCATAATCACACCATAAAACATAGTCTTCACATAGGAACCATCACCTAAGACAACCTACAAGTCACACTAGTGCAATTTACAAGTAGCATCCCATAATACTACTCACACCAAGTGTTCCTAGGAAGCCACCATAGACTAGGCACATCATATTCAACAAGTCATAACATCTTCATTTAACATTAGACATAAGACCAACATACTTCATAACATCATATAAGGACTCATTCATTTACTACATCATGAGTCATAACCCATTTAGTTCATATCATAGGTAAACCACCCTCACAACCCCTTCACAAGCTCACTTGTGCAATGTACACATAGAGTCCCATACCCCCACATATACTAAGCAAACCCATTAAGAAGTCATAAGTGT
>JAJOOO010008563.1:0-49656 GCA_029582685.1 Solanum piurae | reverse complement strand
GTATTCCCTAAGGGTTGCTTGAGGAAAGGAGTTAAGATAAAGAGGAAGGTAATGTATTGTATGCATTGAATGTGCCTAAAATGTTATAAGTGGCTTATGTGCTATTATGAATGGTTTCCATGTGTATGATGATATATGTAGTTTTTATTGTGACTAATGTGTTAAAGGTTCATGAAGTTTCTCTAAAAAGGCATGATTCATGGTTTCCAATTAAATGTCCTTTTAAAAGCATATTTTTGCATGATTATCATACTTAGTGCATTCTTGTACTAACACCATTCTTCTTCATATTTTTACACCAAGTGTAGGTGGTGGTGGCTAAAGGACTTTCCTAGAAGTGATGAGCTTGACTTACTATTCCCAAGTGCGGGTGTGTCCTTAAAGATTCAAGGACCTTTATGTTAAAGAGTTTCCTTAAGTTCATTGTACTAGATAGTAGTTCCTTTTGTATTGTAAGGGATGTGTCCCTCTTATGTTGTAGTCATGTTTTAAGATGGCTACTTCGAGAAGTAATATTCCGATTTTGTATTAAAGGTTTAAATGAGGTGACTTTCTAAGTCTTGTGTTATATTATGAAAAGTTTTAAATTTTCCGCTATTTTTCTATGATAATGAAATGACGAATGCTAAGGGCTTGTATAAGACCTCCGAGAGGTCGAATACACCGGTGAAGACTAGGGGGTGCTCTCGGGTCGTTACAAAAAATAAAAAAGAAACATGTATGTCGTCCTTGGAGAATGAGGACTCACCACTGATGTTGCTTAGCTAAAGATTGGGAACCGATCTATGCGTGATCTGGTAGCTGAGAACGTGAACCTACATCACAAGAAGATGTAGCGCAGAGTATGCGTAAGTACTTGGAAGGTACTGAGCATGCAGGAGAGAATAAATGTGAACAATAAACATAACTAAATCAAAGCATATATCTGAGGAATGATAAGAGGTAAGCATGATATTATACTGAGAATATGAACATGAACTTACTGAATGCAATGGCCAAGTTTATAACATGCTGAGACTGAAATTTGACTGTAAATGATAACATGGTCAATGCAATAGAATCTGACTGTGGGAGCTACTAATAACTGACATAAAACCACATGAGCTAAATGTGGAGTCCGATGATAAAGCCCCATCGAGAGGACCCAATATACCTTGCCAGAGGTATAGAGGCATGACTGGCGTGATCACTAAAATATAATGCCCACAGAGGGGGAATTATAAACCTACAGGGGCACGTAGTTCTGGGATTATTCGGGTACGCTGAACCCTAGTCCACTCGACATTAATCTACTCCCAATTAGAATGTATATAAGCAATTTTATGATTGAAATATGAATTATTGGATAACTCAATTTCTGACATGCAAACTTTGAGAATGCAACAATTATGACTGATAATGTGACATTCGTAAACTGAAGCATGTAAATAAATCTAAAATAACTGACCTAGCATGTGTAATTCATGAACTAAAAGAACTACATGGTTAGGGTTCTGAATTTCATAAAAGAAACTAAGCAAAAATATGATAATCTAATTTGGATCATTCTAATAGCTAAAAACCAACAATCACTAACATTCAAGAAACCCTAGGTCTAGATAATATTAAAGAAATCAAAATTCTGATGGAAATCTAGGGACCTACTGGGTGAAAGGATCCCACTAGTGAAATCCCACATACCCGACGATGAATTTCAAGGAGAAATCTTTCGATTTTGGGGCTGGAACTGGAGGAAACCTTGGTGCGTTCTTAGAGAGGGTTGGTCGACTCTTTCTCCTTTTTTTACGCTCTAGTTTGATGATTTTTTGGTGAATAATTGATTAGGTTAGGTTCTAATTAGTTTACTAGGCTAAAACTGACCAAACTTACGTAGTTTAGGGGTCCAACGTATGGGGAAAAGACCAAACAACCCATGACTTAAAATCTGGTGTCCTGAGGGTCTCGACCTACGAACGGATCGACGATCCGTTGACAGATCCACAATCCGTCTTGTCAGTCCATCGATCGACTTCAGAGAATAGGTTGTAAGGGATCCGGAGGGTCTCGACCTACAGACTGAATAATTGTTCGTGGACTGATCCATGATCTATCGTGTCAGGCCATTGATCGACTTCAGAGACCAGGTTTTAGGGCCTCGATCCATGAACTTGGACCACGGTCCATGGTTTGACCTACAGTCCATAGGTCCGGTCGTGGGTCATGCCTTAGAATAGTTTTTGTCTAAGTGTCTGGGGAGGGTTGCAAATGGCCATCCACGGACCACCAGAAGGGGCTGTGGGTCACCCTACGATTTATGGGTGGCAACCATGGGTTGAACCTGTAACATCTAGAAATCTGCTGGTTCGGTCTGTTTTTGGATACAGGGTGTGACACCTTGATTCGAAAGGCAATGAGTATGTGTAGTCTAGCCTTCTTGTCTACTGTAGAGCGACCTTTACCTTTGGACATTTAGTTCTTAGCTAACCAGATAGTTCGGTTGGATATTTTGATATCTAGGGGTTTTCTAGCCTCTATGGGAGTTCAGTCCTCTCTTCTTGAACAGATATGTAGCCGTCAGTTTGAGGATGAGGCCTTGGTGGCACTTCAAGATCAAGTGTTAGCGAGTGATACTATTTAGGTTACCTTAGATTCGAATGAAGTTTTGAGGTTTACATGTTGTATTTATGTCTCATTGCCTGAGCTGTCAGGAGGTGAAGGCCAAGCAGTTGAGACCTGGTGGTGAGTTCCAGAGTCTACCCATTCCGGAGTAGAAGTAGGATCGCGTCACTATAGACTTTGTGGTAGGTTTGCCTTGGACTTCTAGAGGTATTGACAATATTGAGGTCATCGTTGATTGATTGACCAAATCAGCACACTTCCTCCCTATTCGGTCTTTATTCAATGTCAAGAGGTTAACCCATATCTACATTCATGAGGTGGTTCATCTTCATGTTATGCCAATCTCTATTATATCAGATCGAGGTGCTCAGTTCACTTCTATCTTTTAGAGGACTTTCCAGGATGAGGTGGGCACTCGTATTGAACTTAGCATAGCTTTCCACCCGTAGATTGATGGTCAGTCGGAGTGTACTATCCAGATTCTTTAGGATATGTTATGGGCTTGTGTTTTAGAGTTTGAAGGTTAGTGGGACCAGTTCTTGCCTTTGGTAGAGTTTGCATACAACAATATCTACCATACTAGAATCCATATGGCCCTATTTAAGGCCTTATATAATAGGCGTTGTTGCTCTTCGGTTGTTTGGTTTGAGTCTACATAGCCTAAACTGCATGGTACATACTTGATTCAGGAGGCTTTGGAGCAAGTGAGGGTGATTCAGGATATACTTTGGACAACTTAGAGTAGGCAAAAGAGTTATGCTGATCGTTGGTGGCGACCATTGAGGTTTTTAGTTGGTGATAGAGTTTTCCTATGTATGTCGCCCATGAAGAGCATGATGAGATTTGGGAGGTGGGGTAATCTTAGCCCTAGATATATTGGGCATTTTGTGATCCTTAAGACAATTGGAGAGGTTGCATATAAGTTAGCTTTGCTTCTGATATTCTCATCTATCCACCTAATCTTTCATGTTTTGATGTTGCGCCAATATGTTCTTGATGAATCACATGTGCTTTAGTATGATGTAGCAGAGTTAGATGACCGTTTGACCTTTGTAGAGGATCTCATTGCCATTCTCACCAGAGATGAGCGGGTATTGTGTTCGAGAGACAGTCCTGTAGTTAAGGTACATTGGAGATATCGTCCAGTTGAGGAGGCTACTCTAGAGACCGAATATGATATGCGGGAGCAATTTCCAGGCTTGTTTGAACCTTCAGGTATTTCTTCACTCTTACTTTTATAGACGAAAGTCCTTTTTAGTAAGAGATGTTGTGATGATCTTCGGGTCATTCTATGTTTATGCCTCTTGTTTATCATTTAAAGCTTTCATATAGCAACCCCAAGTCATTTATTACTTTCTAGGACTGACAGTTCGGTCACCTGGTTGTTCGTTTGGTTTTTATGCGAGTTTTAGTGTTTTGGGAGCTTTTGAACCTTGAACCGTAATTTTTTATTAGAAGTTCTGAAAGATGACCTCATAATCAATTCTGACGATTCCATAGTCTGCCCGACTCCCGAGGCATTCAGTGTGATTATGTTCAATTATGTATTTTAACTTTCAAGTTGAAGACTAAGTTTAACTTTAGTCAACATTTTGAGTAAATGAGCTTAGATGAGAATTTCGTCAACACAGTTAGCTCTGGAATGTCGAGTTTAGCCTATAACGACCCTTCATTTAGGTCTTGATGCTTCCAGGCTAATTCTGAGACCCTTTGTGGAATTTGGCTTAAAAAAATTAGATGTGGGACCCAATTTTCATCGAGAGGACCTCGAATGTAACTTTTCATGGTTTTGTTGAGTCCAGAATGTTGATTTTGATGGGGTATTATAGTTCGTTTGCACTCACGGGGTTTCGAATGAGTCCTGGGCACCTTGTTGAAGTTTTGGGCCCTTAGCACTTTTGCTGTCAGCTGAGGCACGCCCACGTTTGGAGACGGCAGGCGCTCTGACAGGGTCACTTTAGCATGCAATTTCGCCCGTTCAGCTCGCATTCACGCCATTCAGTTGTCTAGCCTATTTAAGACTTGTCATGATCAGCCCGAGTGATAATTTTAGAATTGAGATTTCTCCTTAATTTTAACTCCAATTTTGGTGATTCAAAGTTCCACGTGCTCGATATTTTTGGGGCTACGCAGTGGAGTGACTGAATTGTGTCAGTCACACTCTGTTAGAGGTAAAATTTGTGCGAAAGCTTCTGCCATCTCTCTTTTAATTTGAGTTTTTGTTGTGTTTTTGTGTTGGCTGAATTTCGAGCCTCGAACTTTGTTCTATTTTGTGACGTAAGTTCATGGCATAGTTATGACCTTTTGATGTAGTCAACATAGGTCCCACGACTACCGTTTGACTCTAAAAATTGGTTTTTCCTCGTTTTGGGTGATTTTGGTGTCTGAACAAGCATATCGCATTGTGATCCTATTTTTGATAGTGTGGAAGCATTCAGAGTTCGTTCAAAAGGAAAAAGGTATGGCCTTGTGATTTGGAGCGTGCGCGATTGGCCTACAAGTAGGCTATTTCTTCCTTTCTAAACTGAGCATGAATGTTTAAATTCATGATGATGATTCTGAATTGGGGGCGGTTATCTAGTCATTGTTTCTTTTATTCTTGGAAACCATGATTTAGGATTGATTAATATTGTTTCGAGGGTAGTACTATATTGGTGGAGGGTTGTATGTGTATTGTAGCATGCTATGTTACTTACTTGTTTGATTACTTGTTTTTGGAGCATGTTTTGGCCTTAGTCTAGGATAGACTAGTGTTGCCTTCGACCCATGCACCTTGTGACTATTGTATGTCTCCAACATCGTTTAGGATTGACTAGGTCCTTGTAGACTGGAATAACAGACTTGGGTCTGATCATGTGAGCCTTAGCTAAGGTATTTGCATTGCTTATTAATCTTTCAGTCTTTTCTTCCTATTTTTGTGCCTCCAATGTGTTACTAAAGATTATTTGCTTTCTCGGGATTGGAGTGCTTCTGGCTTGTAGATTTTTATGATATCTTTGGGAGTGGACATTGATCCATGGTGGCTTGGAGCCTACTTGAGATCCTCTTCAGAGTCAATACTCCCCGTACACTCTTACTAGTTGGGAGGATGACAACCCTGGGAGTGGGCTGGCGGACTGGGCGGCCTGGATGTATGAGATCCTCTACGGAGTTGACATGCCCCCAAGGAACTCTTGCTAGTTGGGTCGTTGACGCCCTTAGAGTGGATTGTATAATTGGGGGGCCTTGATTTATAGTCATTCTTTCTAGTTAGGTAGGGAATTGACTGGTTGAGTTGATTGTCACTCTTGCTATCTGGGCTAAGATTTGATTGGTTCTTGAATTCAAATCTTGATTACTCTTTTTTTTTTGTAGACTTAGTTATTCTGTGTACCTCTTGGGCTTATGGGGACCCGTTTGGATTTTATTTAAACTTGCGCACAAATGTACCTTCTGGGCTTACGGGGTCCAGTTAGATTTAATTTAGTTGTACTAAGATTTACTTTTAGTATCCTCGTGTGCCTTCTTTTCATATTCGTTTGGCCTCTGTTTGTGTGTAGATTCTATCTTTTTTTTTATTGTCTTTACCTTTCTTGTTTGGTCGGCCTATGATGCCTACTAAGTACCTTGTTTTGGTACTTATGCTACACTCTGCATTTTCTTGTGATTCAGGTTTTAGTGCTAGCTACAAGCGGTGATCGTTTGTGTCATTTTTTGCAGCTTAGGGATATCGGAGAGAGGGTGAGCACTTGGTGCCCTGGATCAACCTGTCTCCTTCTGTATATATGTTAACTTGTCCTTTGCCTTTGAGATGGCTTGTTGTGGTCCACTTTTTAGACTTGTATTTATTCTTGTTAGACAACTTTGTACTCGTGACTTCCAGGTTTTTGGAGGGTATCTATTGTATATAGTTTTGGGTTTGCTTTCCATTTCTGCCTTTTCTTATTGTTAGTATTATTTTTCTGTATAGTTTTACCCTTGTACTCACTACTTGTCGTTTTGAATACGGGTCGGCTTACCCACTTGTGGGTTTTAATAGGTGTTATCATGGATCAGTGAGTTGCTTCGTGACAGGGCATGGTATGGTATGGTATTTGAAAGTTTTTAAACCATAATTTTGATATTCGGTTTTTAAAACATTATATCGTTACCATACCAATTGAATTTGGTATGGTTTGATATTTTGAAGTTCGATTTTTGTATGCCACGGTATGGTAAATTAGTAACCATAGTTTGTTCAACTTCGACTAATATACACTCGTATAATTGAGTATTATGACTTTGACAATTGAAAAAAGGTCTCAATTGTATCATACTAACACATTACACATGTAGAAATATATTTTCAAAATAAAGTACAAACAACTCTTTTTGTTAATCAATAACATTTTTAAATACATTTTAATCAAAATAGAGTACTAAAGTTTCAACTTCTAAACTTTTTGTTTATACTAATACTAGGTTTCATATTTGTTAGTATTTTAATAATATATATATATATATGTGTGTGTGTGTGCGCGCTATTTATGACTATATACTTCACTATGGTATTCAGTATTTTGGTATGTTATTTTTAAATATCAAATATGGTACCGAATACCAACAAAAATAAAATGTATACCAATACCATACCAAATACCATAATACTAAAACCACGATATTAAAATTTTTGGTATGGTATGGTAATTCGGTATATTCCATACTATGTCCACCCCTATTAGAACTAGTCTTCTCAATAACAAGGACAATCTTTTTTTCGTTAGCCAGCCACATAACTCTATCCTTGAAAACAAAAGATTTGTCAAGTGAGTGACTCACAACTCTATGATAGTTGCAATAATTTGGGTCAAAAGTTTTTCCAACTTCATCAGGTCACTTTATCTCTGGAAACTCAATGAGCTTTCACTCAACAACTCATCAAAAATATATGAAACTTCAGAATCTAATAAGGGGTATTCCTTTTCTTACATCTCCCTTAGGGTCGACTTTTGATTTGAACACACTTGGAAAGTCGCTTTCACACTTTGCTTCTTGCTTTCCTTCATAGTGAACTTTACAGGAGATACATTGACATTCATGAATTCTTTTGTGTGATTCTAGGCACAAATATGCTCCATCTCTTGGGTTCCTACTTGTCCATTTCTTTGCAAGGATCATGGACAAACATCGTATCTTTTCCAACAGAAGACATGCTCAATTCCATATCATGAGAACGAGTAGCTAGATCTTCGAAGGATTTTGGCTTTATACTTTGTAAGATTTAAAGAAGCTCCCAATGCATTCCTTGGATACACATATCTATTGCAGAAATTTCACTAAGCCTATCATTGTAATTTAGGCTCACGTTTCTTGTCACGCCCTGAACTAGGGGAGGCGTGACTGGCACTCGATACCTTATGCAATCGAGTTAGCCACTGAAACATACCGACTCAATTGTGGGCCTAGAAGGTCGGGAAGAATAACATCTAAAATATTAAGCCTGGACCATTAGGGTCATAACCTGAATAACAACTCATATAGACAAAGGTAGGCAAGACAAAAATAATAATAAAATACTAGCTGGCCGACGAGGCCATATTGAGGACACACACACATACAAACATATCTATACATGCCTAGCCTATGTGGCTAGAAACTGGAAGCGGCAGAAAGAAACCCAGAATACTATGTCCACAATAGCCTCTATGTGTGTCATAAGCACTGGTCGAGACAAGACCCCGACTATACCCGAACTATACATCAAAAGTACACAACCTATGAGATCTCTGGGGAAGAAGTGGGGCTTACCAACTCACAGCCGAATCACGAATCCTAGTGGAGGGGTCAATTAGAATCCCTACCTGGACCTGCACGCATGAAACAAAAATGCAGCGTCCCCAGGCAATGGGATGTCAGTACAGATAAAAATGTACTGGTATGTAAGGCGAAAAATAGAATCATAAATAGCTACTATAAAAAAGGTAATAAAGATACCACCTGAAACATAAACTCTGATAGCCTCCATGGCTGACATCCTACCTTATAAATTAAATATGCATGGTATGCTCGCATAATCGTATGTCGTGAATACATATATATAGATGCAAATGCATGTCATACCCAACCAAGTGCTAGCAATGGTGGTGTCTTCCGGTAGAAAACTGGCATCATATTCGCCAACTTGTGGCCATCCGTGTCTCAAACGTATAAATATAGGCAATAGTTCCCATGCCTTCCGATTATAGCTCAGAAGTAGAATGCATAGCATGTAATGTCATGGATTCGTAATGCATTTGTGTTACCTGAATCATGTTGCCAATCTTGGCTCGTTGGTACTCTTGTCCTCATAATATCGTAATAACTTTCGTATCACATGTAAATATCTCGTATAACCATATGCTTGTAGATTAAACTAGAACACTTAAATAAAATTAAGAAAGGCAACTTAAACCTGAGAATGTTCATAAAGATCTTAAGGTGCTTCACCTAGTTTTTATATATGTTTCCTTAGTAATTTCTAAAAGAAAGTATTTCCAAAAAAAAAACATGTCCTTTAGTAGTTTAAACATACGAGTTACATTTAAGAGTTTCGGAAATGGACATATTATTTTTAAGTTTTTCAAAATATAAGAAAGTAGCGAGGAAGGAGAACTGATTTCAAACTCTTAATGTTCCTCCCTAATATTTCTAAGTTATAACATCTAAAGAAGAAGAATAATATATACACACGGACCTACAGTAAAGGGAATCGACAAAATGGCACATAGACGTCGAGTAACCTATATAACCGAACGAGTGGAATATTAACATAATTGAGACACAATAATACGTCAGCTTCAATCCCAATGTTTTTCACAGAAGGTCGTTCTAACAATAGAATAGTAAAACAACCTTTCACGATTTAGGGTTCTAAAATTCATGCTCAAAGGAAGTAATGCTTAGCCTTAACATACGTCAATTCTGGGTCTTGTAATATTAATGTGGACTGCACCCCTTCCTTAGAGTATGTAATCTACATGAAATCATGTCACACAACCATTACAGGCAGAATATTAACACGTCAGTGTCAAAGTAGCAATTTAGAGCTTACTAGCAGAGTAATTAGCTCACTAGACCCATTTTAAATGTATGCTTCATTACCTTTTCTTCTCCAAATTAAAACCCCAAACTAATGACGTAACATACATTTTTTCAGCAGCTATTAACAAGTGGAGGCCTACGCAATAGTCAACAACAACCAAATAGAGTATGCCTGCACAATAATAAAAACTCCGCGTATCGCCACACTCCTCCTTTCCAACCACAAAATAACCATAACCAAATCCAAACCATGAGTCTTCAAACCATTAAATCCAGAAAAAATATATGTAATACAGTCCTATAATTTTCCAATATAACCATAATAACTCGAACTTACGGCTTCCAAGCACCATTCTATGAGTTCGTCCAATAATTACATTTGGAATCATGTCTTTCTTTTAATAATAAATAAGAGAATAAAAGGGAAGAACCTTAACTTAAAATTGATGGATCATATAGTATTTTAGCATGCCTCCTCAATTACAAAGAGTCTCCTCAAACACAAGACATTGAACCAAGAAGAAGTCATTTGAAAATCGCAACACAATAATAGAACCAACCGTTACACTTATTTATCTTACAATTAATTACCCATCTATACTTCTTCTTCTCTTCTAGACTCATATCAACAATAACCACACACAAACAAATAATTTCCAAAAATTCCAGCAACAACAACATCAGAAAATACTTCAAAAACAGCCCAACATCACATAACTATCAAAATACGATTTTCCAGCTATCTATTCGTTTTCTTGCTTATATAGCATAGCTATAACTTGGACTCACTCAATAAAATGAAGGGTGAGAATTATTACCTCCAAACAGCAGCAGAAACACCTAAAAACGAGACTCCTTCACCACGAAAAATCCTTCAAATCAGAACCAACGAGGAGGAAAGAGTAACATAATCTCTATGAACAATCCGAGAGTAAAACCACGTTGAAATCTTGTAAATATTTGCTTGGATGATAGGGGAACCTTTAGAGAGGATTTAGTACTGTTTTTTTTATTAATTGGTCGAAAAATTGAGTTTAAACGAGGTGAAATCAAATCTTATAAAGCTAAACCGACATAGGGATGAGGGACCCACCTTCACGTGCCTGCTTGTGCAGTCTCACTAAAATCTGAATATCTCTCAATTCTGAAGTCGTATGGACAAATGGTTTAGTGAGTTGGAAAGTAGACTCGTAGATCTTTGATTTAGTATATTGGGGTTCTACTAAAGCTTTATAGATTGGGATAAAATATCCAAGACATTTAACCCAAATTTCAGAAAATTTATCAAAGAAACTTACTCTAACTTTTGCCGACTTTTTATTTCCCGACTTGCTTGACTTCAAAACTTAACTTACGATCAATGGGAGACTATATCACCTTATAAAACATCCTTATTAGCATATAAGACACTCTTTATCTTACCCCAAAGGTACTGGATAACTTGAACTTTCCGAACGGGCGGGGTGTTAGAAGAGACATTCTTTAACTCAAACTTGTTTAAGGGCATCCTTGACCCATAACGTTAGTCTAATTCTTTGATTTATTTTCCTCCCCTTTGCAACCTTATTCTCATGAAATGATACACCAAGTCATATAAGCCTCATACACTTACGCTATGATACACATATTATGCGAAAGAACCATGGGGTCTCACATTCTCCCCTCCTTAAGAACATTCGTCCGCGAATGGATTCAAACGATAAATTTGTTGTATTCTTTGCTTCTACTGCTCTATTTGCAAGGCTATATTTGATACGTCCGCAAATCTTAAATCCAGTTTTGAAAATCCACTTACAAGGATTCGTATATCTAGCTCGCGACAAGTCATATAAACTGCATTTTTGAGGTATTTAAAATCCAATTAAGTTTGTGTACACGAATAATTGTCAATTATGAAAACACAACTCAGCTTAAGTTGTCAATAGTTGGGGTTACTTCTTCCTTATTTCCTCTTCGGCTTCTCAAGTTCTTTCCTCAACGTTGTTATTCCGCCATAACACTTTCACAGACACCACTTTTTAAGTTCAAATCTTTCTTACCTGCCAATCCAACATAGCTACTAACACCTCCGCATATGACAAGTCCTTAGAGACACGAATATACTCAATGGGCATAATCCGTGAAGCATTTCCAATGCACTTCTACAACATATATACATGGAACACTAGATAGACCGCTTTCAATTCTGAAGGCATATCAAGCTTGTAAGCCCCACTGCCAATCCTCCAAATAATCTTGTATGGCCTTACATACCTTGGAATCAACTTAACTGGACTTCCCGTTCTTCAAGAATCATATGATACCCGTCCTAGGCAATACTTTCAAGAAAACACAATCTTCTACATCAAACTCTAAGTCTCGTAATTAAGCTTGGGAACTAAAATCTAACAGTCTTCTCTCGGTCGTTGATATTGGCATAACAAGGCTTCCACCAATCCATGCCCATAACAATAACAGAGTTGAGCATCAATAGCTCTATCACGTCTACAAATTTTTGATGACCAACAATCTCTAATGTAAAGCCTAGATAAATCCTCTTAAGCATAAAAGAAACACAAAGCACGATTTAGATTTCATACGTACTTATAACTCAGCTCTATAGCACGATTTATAAATTGAAAGAAATGTAACCAATCCTAAATGCCCTATAACCTGTTGATTATAAGTGTGGTGCACAACACACCAATAAACAAGAATCTACAAGACACGACCTGTGGACTCCCTGGGACATGACCTTCTTTGATACCAAGTTTGTCACGCCCCGAACTAGAGGAGGCGTGACAGGCACTCGATACCTTATGCAATCGAGTTAGCCACTGAAACATACCAACTAACTCAACTGTGGGCCTAGAAAGTCGGGCAACATAACATCTAAAATATTAAGCCTAGACCATTAGGGTGATAACCTGAATAACAACTCATATAGACAAAGGTAGACAAGCCAAAAATAATAATAAAATACTAGCTGGCAGACGAGGCCACAATTGAGTACATACACACATACAAACATAGATTATACATGCCAAGTCTATGTGGCTGGAAATAGTAAGCGGCAGAAAGAAACCCAGAATACTATGTCCACAATAGCCTCTATGAGTGTCATAAGCACTGGTCGAGACAAGGCCCCAACTATACCCAAACTGTACAACAAAATTAAACATCCTATGAAAGCTCTATGAAGAGATGGAGCTTACCAACTCACAGCCGAATCATGAATCCTAGTGGAGGGGTCAAATAGAATCCCTACCTGGACCTGCACGCATGAAACAAAAATGCAGTGTCCCCAAGCAATGGGACGTCAATATTGATAAAAATGTACTGGTATGTAAGGCAGAAAATAGAATCATAAATAGCTGCTATAAAAAGGGTAATAAAGATACCACCTGAAACAGAAACTCTGATAGCCTCCATGGCTGACATCCTACCTAATATGAATTAAATATGCATGGTATGCTTGCATAATTGTATGTCGTGAATACATATATATAGATGAAAATGCATGCCATACCCAACCAAGTGCTAGCAATGATGGTGCCTTCCGGTAGCGAACCGGCATCATATTCACCAACTTGTGGCCATCTGTATCTCATACGTATAAATATTGGCAATAGGCCCCATACCTTCCGATTATAGCTCGAAAGTAAAACGCATAGCATGTAATTTCATGGATTCGTAATGCATTTGTGTTACCTGAATCATGTTGCCAATCTTGGCTTGTTGGTACTCTTGTCCTCATAATCTCGTAATCACTTTCGTATCACATGTAAATATCTCGTATAACCATATGCTTTTAGATTAAACTCGAACAATTAAATAAAATTAAGAAAGGTAACTTAAACCTTAGAATGTTCATAAAGATCTTAAGGTTCTTCACCTAGTTTTTATATATGTTCCCTTAATAATTTCTAAAAGAAAGTATTTCCAAAAAAAAAAAACATGTCCTTTAGTAGTTTAAACATACGAGCTACATTTAAGATTTTCAAAAATCGCATATTATTTTTAAGTTTTTCAAAAAAATAAGAAAGTAGTGAGGAAGGAGGACTAATTTCAAACTCTTAATGTTCCTCCCTAATATTTCTAAGTTACAACACCTAAAAAACAAGAATAATATATACACACGGACCTACAGTCAAGGGAATCGACAAAATGGCACATAGACGCCGAGTAGCCTATATAACCGAACAAGTGGAATATCAACATAATTGAGTCACAAAATTACATCAGCTGCAATCCCAATGCCTTTCACAGAAGGTCTTTCTAACAATAGAATAGTAAAACAACCTTTCACGATTTAGGATTATAAAATTCATGATCAAAGAAAGTAACGCTTAGCCTTAACAAACCTCAATTCTGGGTCTTGTAGTATTAATGCGTACTGCACCCCTTCCTTAGAGTATCTATGTAACACCCGGAAAACTAGTAGGTGAAACTAGAGCCTTACGTGAGAGTTTTAGAGTTTGATGTGTGAGTTAATGTTGTAAAATGGCTTTCCGAACTTAGGGTGAGGGTATTAGGGGTTAAACGTCAAGGTATGATTCCCCAAGGACCAACCAAGGGGTCCTTGAGGAGGACCCTAAAGTCTAACCCCAAAGCTGCCCAAAATCTACCCAAGCTGCCAAAATGAGGTGACCTACGGATGGGACCTACGGGGCGTAGGTCCATCCACGCCTCTTAGGGGAGGCTCGTAGGTCAAGACCCCAAGTGAGGGGTTGCAGACCACCACCCACGACCTGAAAGATGGGGCGTAGACCCACCCACGGTCCGTGGGTCATGGGCGTAGGTGCTGTCTGCACTTTTGCCCAGGTTCGGCCAAGGTAAGTTGGTTTTAGGTAATTCGTAATTTAATTATTTTATTGTGGAGTCGTTTTAATTCATTTTAATAGACTTAAATAAGTACTTTTAAACCATTAACTAACCTATTTACTTCATAATTCCCAAGACCCCAAAACATAATCAACTTTACCCCCAAAAATATTTTCTCAAAAACCTCCATTGGAGAAGAAGAAGAGGTTGAAGTCTAAGGCTCAAGAACTCATATTTTCTACCCAAATTCGTGATGAATATTCATCTAAGGTATGGTAGTTTTGATCCATGGTTAGATTTTCATCCATGAAGTCCTCAAACTCTCAATTTCAAAGTAGAAAAGTCTCCAAAACCTAGGGTTTTCACTCCAAGCCATGGATTCTTTCTAAAAACGTTTTTATGATTTAATTATCTTATATTATTGTTTAGTTTCTGTTTTATGGTGGTTTTATGATAAAATCTTCCACGAATCCATGAATTACCCAAATTTCCCAAATTGGATCTTAAAGTGTGGTGTTGATTGGTATTAGTAGAATGTTATAGAATAATGAATATACTGAATTGATTACTTGAATTATGTATTAATTAAGAAATTTCTATAGTTTTGATGTTGAATTTCCTCCAAGATCCCATGAACCCCCATGTCCTCAATGTGTGACTATGTGATATTGGTGAGTTGTGGTGAGATGAATATTATGAGATTATATTGTAGCAGCTTAGTTATTTGAATCATGTTACCATATATATCTAATGTAGCAATTCTAGATAGATTGATTGAATGTGATCTATAGTCCTTGAAGGGCAAAACTTGAGAATTTGCTATGTGTATGAGACTTGTGTGTATACAATTAGATTGTTTTGAGAGTAAAGTGCTTATATTATTATCTAATTGTGGTGTTGATTGGATGATTATCCTCATTTAAACACTTAGATATGAATGTCATATAATGTGAAATGTTTGTCACATATAGTGATTTTAAGGGTTGAAGACTAGTCTCCCCTAATGAATTTAGGAGCTTTGGCATGAGTTGTTGGATTGAGTGTCAGCACATTCTTCCTTAATTATTTTTTGAAGTCAAGACTTAATATAAAATCAACGGGAATTATGCTTAGCACCGAGCGGATATGAATATGAGATGGAAGCTTATACGATAGTTGAGTCTGGCTTCCCCTTGAAAGCTTTAACACTAGTTGAGCTCGGCTTTCTAAATGGGTTCCTTTTACACTAGTTGAGTCCGGGTTCCCAAAGTAGTTATCTCATGGGATGGAAACCTTCTACATTAGTTGAGTCCGGGTTTCTAGTAGCAATATCCTTATCCCATAACTATGTGCCCACATAGGTTACTTAGCTATTGATTTCACCCAAGCTAAGAGTATAGTTCTACCCTTGGCAAGTAGAGAAACCCCTTTTTAGTGTGGGGGAAACACCGGATTCCATGAATAATCTCTCATGGTCTATGTCAGTTAAAGCTAACTCCCACAAGGTCAAGTTTAGGATGAACTATGGCTATTCAAGAAGTACTACTTAGTGTGGGTGGGGGTATGTGACATCATCCATGCATTGCACGATTAGGCTTTGAGAGTAGTTATGGTAGATTCCTCTTTTGTCATGATTATTCATGTAGTGAATATGCTTGTAACTAGATGGCAATTGCATTAGATGTTAAGTCTACGTGTAATGTTGTATGCTAACTTGCATTGTTGCCATGGGTTGCTTTCGTTGATATAGTTGACTAAAGATGAATGTTTCCTTGTCTATGAGAAATAGGCTAAAGGTGAGATTAAATGATGGTAAACATGAATGAGGATCTACAGTGACTTGCTTGGTATGGGCAGGATTATGGGGTCGTATCCATGCATTGCACAAGCTTGCCTTGAGGTAGCTCATGAAGTGTTTCTCACATGTCATACTAAAACTAGATTGTATTGGCTATGTATATGTTCCTAATGGTATTTCTTATACTCACTAGTTGGGATTGTTATCTATCATGCTATAGTCTATGCCTTATTATGATGTCTCTTATGCTTATGACTTATGTTTTGACACTACTTTCTAAATGATGGTTTAAATTAGCAAAGTGCATGCATTCAACTAAAATGTCCCTTTTAGCATGTTTTCAAAGGTTTTTATGCATGGCTATCATACTTCGTGCATTTTAGTACTAACCCATATTTCTTATACATTTTTCACAAAGTGTAGGGTTTGGCGATATCGACTTCCATCTTCGTGGCTAGGATCATAGTAGATCAAGAAGAAGAAGTTTGGTGAGTCCTCATAGTATTCGAGTGCTTGACCATTATGTCCTTGGAGTCTTCTCTTATGTTTTAGATTTTTGTAAGGGATGTGTCCCTAAGATTGTATTCAAATGTTATAGATGGTTTGAGACATAGTGTTGTAGACTCCCACTTGTTTTTATAAAGGACTTCGATTGTAAAGAAAAGTTTTAAATTTCCGCACTATTTCCTATGTTCTTATGTTATGATATGCTATGAGGCTTGTATGAGACTTTTAGGAGTCTTGTACATCGTGTCACATCTAGGGGGTAGCCTTGGGTCGTGACAATGTAATCTACATGAAATCATGTCACACAACCATTACAGGCAGAATATTAACACGCCAGTGTCAAAGTAGCAATTTAGAGCTTACTAGCAGAGTAATTAGCTCACCAGACCCATTTTAAATGTATGCTTCATTACCTTTTCTTCTCCAAATTAAAACCCCAAATAAATGACGTAACATACATTTTTGCAGCAGTTATTAACAAGTGGAGGCCTACACAATAGTCAACAACAACCAAATAGAGTATGCCTGCACAATAATAAAAATTTCGCGTATCGCCACACCCCTCCTTTCCAACCACAAAATAACCACAACCAAATCCAAACAATGAGTCTTCAAACCATTAAAGCCAGTAAACATATATGTAATACAGTCCTATAGTTGTCTAATATAACCATAATAAGTTAAACTTACGGCTTCCAATCACCATCATGTGAGTTCGTCCAATAATTACATTTGGAATCATGTATTTCTGTTAATAAGCAATAAGAGAATAAAAGGGAAGAACCTTAACTTAAAATTGATGGAGTTTATAGTATTGTAGCATGCCTCCTCAATTACAAAGAGTCTCCTCAAACACAAGACGTTGAACCAAGAAGAAGTCATTTGAAAATCGCAATGCAATAATAGAACCAACGTTACACTTAGTTAACTTACAATTAATTACCCATCTATACTTCTTCTTCTCTTCCAGACTCATATCAACAACAACCACACACAAACAAATAATTTCCAAAAATTCCAGCAACAACAACATAAAAAAATACTTCAAAAATAGCCCAACATCACATAACTATCAAAATACGATTTTCCAGCTATCTATTCGTTTTCTTGCTTATATAGCATAGCTATAACTTGGAATCACTCAATAAAATGAAGGGTGAGAATTATTACCTCCAAACAGCAGCAGAAACACCTAAAAACGAGACTCCTTCACCACGAAAAATCCTTCAAATCAGAACCAACGAGGAGGAAAGAGTAACATAATCTCTATGAACATTCCGAGAGTGAAACCACGTTGAAATCTTTTAGATATTTGCTTGGATGATAGGGGAACCTTTAGAGAGGATTTATGACTGTTTTTCTTATTATTTGGTAGAAAAAATTGAGTTTAAACGACGTGAAACCAAATCTTATAAAGCTAAACCGACATAGGGGCGAGGGACCCACCTTCACGTGCCTGCTTGTGCAGTCTTACTAAAATCTGAATATCTCTCAATTGTGAAGTCGTATGGACAAATGGCTTAGTGCATTGGAAAGTCGACTCGTAGACCTTTGATTTAGTATATTGGGGGTTCTTCTAAAGCTTTATAGATTGGGAGAAAATCTCCGAGACATTTAACCCAAATTTCAGAAAATTTATCAAAGAAACTTACTCTAACTTTTGCCGACTTTTTATTTCCCAACTTGCTTGACTTCAAAACTTAACTTACGATCATTGGGTGACTATATCACCTTATAAAACATTCTTATTAGCATATAAAACACTCATTGTCTTACCCCAAAGGTACTGGATAGCTTGAACTTTCTGAATGGGTGGGGTGTTAGAAAGTTATTCTTTAACTCGGACTTGTTTAAGGGCATCCTTGACCAATAACGTTAGTTTAATTCTTTCATTTATTTTCCTCCCCTTTGCAACCTTATTCTCATGAAATGATACACCAAGTCATATAAGCCACATACACTTATGCAATGATATGCATATTATGCGAAAGAACCACGGGGTCTCACATTTCTCCATCAATTTATGAAATCTATAATCGGCTCATCTTTCCTTTGGTGAGTATTTGTGAGTTCTACCATGCTCACCGTATGCCTTGTGTTATATAAGTGATTGGGAAACTCATTCTCTAGCTGCTCCAAACTATCAATAGAATTAGGCTCCAGATATGTGTGCCAATCAGAGGTATTTCCTTTTACAGAGTGGACGAACTACTTGAAAAGATGGTCCCCATAGGTTCCAGCATTATCACATGTCTCCAAAAAGTATGCAACATGTTGCTTCAGATTTCCTTTTACCCTCGAACTGTTGAAATTTGGAAGATTGAAAATCAACAGACATTTTGTAGTTGTCAATTCTTGTTGTGTATGGCTTGGCATACATATGAGAAGACTTGGTGGAGACTTCATAATTATATTTGATTGTCCCAATTGATGAACTCCTTCAAGTGATCAAGTGGGATAATTCCTTTAGAAAAACTGGTATCTCTTTGACAAGCGGTGCTTGCTTTGTAGGATTCTCGATCGCTTGAACTTCAACACTCTTTCCAGGCGCATGGCTGGTTCTCCATATAAAAATCCTTCCATCCTATCCATCAAATTATAAATTTGAGACTCTTAGTGGTATATTGCAAGTTGTTCCTCCGTGGATGAAGCAATAGTTACCATTGCTTGCATGATCATTGGGGACGTAGGAGAGTAACAAGGATTGTTATGCAAGTTGACACTCAATGAACTCATATTATGTGATGCTTGTGGATAGGATTCATTGGTTGAATCGTATTTCTCCTTTGTGGTAGGGTTCTTGGAACCAGGTTTCTCAAGTAGAGTTAAGGTTTTCTTGATCATTTCAGCAACACCTGCTTCCTCCTTCTAAAGCATTTGTGGAGGATCTTTACCATTTTTTAGTCGAAGATCCAAATATAGAAGTTGGTGTGGATGAGACTTGAAGTTTTTGTTGTCCCAGCATAGTGAAATTGCTCCTCGTAATAGCTTTGAAAGTTTTGAAGGTAGCACCAAAGATTCCTTCAACTACAGTAGGGAACTTGGAGTTAGCAGCCTTAGAGGCAGTTGATTGAGGTTAAGGGAAAACAGGACAGTGATCCTATATTATTTCAGTCAAAAGGTGCAGTTCAACCGCATAAAGAAGAGGTTTTCTCCCAAGGGGGAGATGGTCGCGTATGTGTTCCTAGGGTGAATGAGTAGGTGAAGCAGCCTTGATTGGGTCAGATTCGATTTATGAAACTATGGGAAAAAGTTCAGCTCATCAAAAATAGACTCAAGACAGAAATCTTATGCAGATGTAAGGAGAAGGAACTTAGAGTTTGAGATAGATGATTGGGTTTTCCTGAAAGTATCACCTATGAAGGGGGTGACGAGATTTGACAGACTTGGAGGAGTCAGTCCGTAGAGGGAGCTACTTGGGAAGTAGAAGCAGCCATGAAGGCCAAGTATCCTCATCTCTTTCTTTCCAATTTCATTCAAGCTTGAGATAATAGTTTCCTTCCAATTTTTCAGTTTACTCATGCGTAAATTCAGTCTTAGTACCTTATTCCTTCAGTTATTCTTGCATTTTCAGCATATTTGCATGTTCTTGGAACTCAATTCAGTCAGATATCAGTTTTTCGTACTTAGTGGTAGGGATTGCAGACCCTTCCCTCCATACCCAGCTAGTTTAGACTTCATTCGAGGACGAATGTTCCCAAGGGGGAGATATTGTAACACCTCGGATCTCAAAATGAAGAAAATCCTAGTTTTCAGAAAATCTGGTGCCAGTACAAACGGAACCACCCACGGACCGTAGGTAGGACCACATACCGTAGGTGGGGTTCCGTCATTAAGGCCCAAGTCTTAATAGTCTCTGATCCCACCCACGGTCGACCAGTAGGGTCCGTGGTTGGACCTACGGACCGTAGGTGAGGGTCAGCATCCAGTTAGAGGGAAATTATTGTTGGGTCAACTTCAAATGGTAATAACCCTTATCACAAAAGTAATTTAGGTGGCCCATGACCTACAAAATGATATATAATTGAATCCTTTTTCCAGAGCCACCGAGTTTGCTAACATCCCATCTCCGAGTAAAAAGTTATGCTTGTTTTAGTGAAGCCCTGTTAGGCAGACTTGACCGACGAACCCAAACGATAGCCGGTAGGTCAAACGACGGACCATTGTTCCCTCCATGGATGGGCTTCGCCAGAATTAAGTCAGGGTCATTTTGGTCCTTTCTCCTATGCATTGGGCATCTAAACCGCATTGTTTAACCCCTAAACTACGTCGTTTTACTCAGATTAAGCCTAATAACCTAGTCAGAACATAACCAAAACATATATTCACTAAATATTCATCAAACTAAAGCAAAAAGAGAAGAAGCAGACGACCAAGCCCTCTCCAAGAATGAAACAAGTTTTCTTCAGTTCCAGCCTCGAAATCGAAAGATTTATTCGTGAATTTTGTCACCAGGTATGTGGGATTTCACTGGTGGATTCCTTTCAGCTACTAGGTCCCTAGAATTTAGTCAAATTCTTGATTCCTATATCTTGCTTAGACCTAGGGTTTCTAAAACCTTAGATACTAGTTGTGATTTAGCTGTTAGAATATTCCTAATCAGATTATCATGTTTTTTGTGGAATAGTGACTTAGTTCTTTGCATCATACTCAGAACCCTAGTTGTGTAGATTCTCTTAGTTCACAAATTACACATGCTAGGTCAGTTAAACAGATATACATGCTACAGTTTCGAACGTCACATTATCAGTATATTTCAGCATGAACCCTATTTGAGTTATAAATCTTGAGAAGCTTTTAAAGCCAACACATGAGTTTTAAACCGAGTTTTTGAGAAAGTTAAGATGAGTTTTGAGAAAGAGCTTATAAAACATGATTAGTATGACAATCAAGTAGGTTATTAATGTATGAGTACTATATTATCTAGATATACCATCAATGTTTATGCAGTATGACTTCCCGAGTCATCAATGATCATAGTATAATATGATTTTGAATTGTTTTTGAGAAAGAGTTTTCAAGTATGAGTGTCTGCATGTCAGTATTTTGAGTTGTTCAGTATTTCAGTCATAATGTATCATATACATACTCCAGTTGGGAGTACATGCATCAGTTAAGAATGTTTCATTATCAGTACTTAATGTTGCATTTTCAATTAGCATGTCAGAATCTCGAGCTATCCAATTTACTGCAGTTATGTTATAATTTACATATATTCAGTTGGGAGTAGGCTTAATACCGAATGGACTAGGTTCTGTCACAAAATCCTAGAACTACGTGCCCCCGTAGGTTATAAGTCCTCTCTGTGGGCATCAATTTAGTGATCACGCCAGTCATGCCTCTATACCTCTGGCAGGGTATATTGGGTCCCCTCGATGGGGCGTATACATTGGACTCCACATTTAGCTCATGTGGTGTTACGTCGGTTATTAGTAGCTCCCATAGTCAAATTCTAGTGCATTGACCAAGTACCAGTTACAATTCAGTATTCAGTTTCAGCATGTATAAACTTGGTCATTGCATTCAGTTTAGTTCATATTCAGTATCTTTAGTATATTCATCATGTTCATCTTATATCATTTCTCAATTATATGCTTTGTTCAGTTATGTATATTGTTCAACTTTACTATATCCTGCATGCTTAGTACCTTTCAAGTACTGATGCATACTCTGCGTTACATCTTCTCGTGATGTAGGTTCAGGTCCTCAGTATTTAGATTATGCATAGATCGGTTCTCGATCTCCAGTTCAGTAGCATCAGTGGTGAGTCCTCATTCTTCGAGAACGATTGATATGATTATCTTTCTACTTTCATTTTTTAGTTTCAGTTTTTCTAGATTTAGCTAGGGCATGTCCCAACATCTCTAGTCAGTTAGAGGCTTTATTTCATACATAATACTAGATTCAGTTTTAGTTTTGAGTTTGATCCTTCAGTTGTTATTAAACTCATAATCTTTTATATATTCAGATTAGTATTGGGTATTCCCCACTTTTAGTTATCACTGTTTAAGCTTCCGCATAGTATATTTATTCGGTAATCTTTTAGTATGCTTATGATATGACATCTCAGGGTTAACTTGGGGTGACTCGTGATCCTAGGTCCTGTGTCGGCGTCCTGGGGGTAGCTTCGAGGTATGACAAATCAGGAAAGAGGAAAACGTCCATAGTAAAAACATATCCTTCATTATTTCTCATTAAAATCAACTACAATAATGCTGATGTTATCATGACTATTCCGTCCCATAACAATTCAAGTCTGTAGTGTTGTTGCTGATTCACTTAGCAACAAAAATGTTGCATCTCCTTGAAGACACACTCTAGCCACCCGACACGCCATTTTGTTTGATACAACATCCCACAAGCCATCACTCGCAAGAGTAAAGCACCCATCATCTACATTATTTTTTACAAAGGTAATCTCATGCCTAGATATGACATAGGGCTTCAAATAATTGTATCTTGTTTGTAACAAGTAGTTGAATGTCAATAACATTTAGATACTAGTAGTTGAATCCCTATAACATTTAGTTACTAATATTTTGAATCTCTATAACTACTAGTAAATATTTATGTTATTTTTTCTTGTTAGAAATAGAAAACAATTATTTGAATCCCTATGTCATATCCAAGACTAAGATTACCTTTGTAAAAAGAAATGTCGATGATAAGTGCTTGATTCTTGCAAGTGATGGCTTGTGGGATGTTGTATCAAGCGAAACGGCATGTCGGGTGGCTAGAGTATGTCTTCAAGGAGATACAATATTTTTTTGCAAAGTGAATCAGTAGCATCGCTACTTACGTAGGTTTCTATGGGACGGAATAGTCACGATAACATTAGCGTTATTGTAGTTGATTTGATGAGAAATCAGGAAGGAGGAAAAAGTCCATAGTAAAAACATCTCCTTCCTTATTTCTCATTAAAATCAACTACAATAATATTGATGTTATCACGACTATTCCATCCTATATCAATTCAAGTACGTAGTGTTGTTGCTGATTCACTTAGCGAAAATAATGTTTCATCTCCTTGGAGACACACTCTAGCCACCCGACACGCCATTTCGATTGATACAACATCACACAAGCCATCACTCGCAAGAATCAAGCACTCATCATCTACATTATTTTTTACAAAGGTTATCTCTACGATTAGATATCACATAGGGCTTCAAATAATTGTATCTTGTTTGTAGCAAGTACTGGAATGTCTATAATATTTAGTAGTTCAATCCCTATAACTACTAGTAACTATTATGTTATTTTTTCTTGTTACAAAGAGGAAACAATTATTTGAAGCCATATGTCATATCTAAGCCTGAGATTACTTTTGTAAAAAGGAATGTAGAGGAATAGTGCTTGATTCTTGCGAGTGAATAGTCATACTTACTCTTTTTTTTTGCAAAGTGAATCAGTTGCATCGCTACTTACTCAGGTTTCTATGGGATAGAATATTCATGATAACATCAACATTATTGTAGTTGATTTGACAAGAAATCAGGAAGGAGGAGAAATTCCATAGTACAAACATCTTCTTCCCAATTTCTCATCAAATCAACTACAATAATGTTGATATTATCATGACTATTCCATCCCATAGAATTGTATCTTGTTTAGATCTCAGACTTAGATGTCACATAGGGCTTCAAATAATTTTATCTTGTTTGAAACAAGTAGTTTATTGGCTATAACATTTAGTAGTTGAATCCCTATAACTATGAGTAAATATTTATGTTATTTTTTCTTGTTACCAAGAGGAAACAATTATTTGAAGCCCTATGTCATATCTAAGCCTGATATTACCTTTGTAAAAAGGAATGTAGATGATGAGTACCTGATTTCTTGCGAGTGATGGCTTGTGGGATGTGGTATCAAGCGAAACAGCGTGTCAGGTGGCTAGAGTGTGTCTTCAAGGAGATGCAATATTTTTTGCAAAGTGTTCAGTAGCATCGCTACTTACTTAGGTTTCTATGGGAAGGAATAGTCATGATAACATTAACGTTATTGTATTTGATTTGACGAGAAATAAGGAAGGGGAAAAAGTCCATAGTAAAAACATCTCCTTCCTTATTTCTCATTAAAATCAACTACAATAATGCTAATGTTATCATGACTATTCCGTCCTATAGAAATTCAAGTACGTAGTGTTGTTGCTTATTCACTTAGCGAAAAAAATGTTGCATCTCCTTGAAGACACACTCTAGCCACCCAACACGCCATTTCACTTAATACAACATCCTACAAGTCATCACTCGCAAGAATCAAGCACTCATAATCTGCATTATTTTTACAAAGGTAATCTCAAGTTTAGATGTTAGATAGGGCTTCAAATAATTGTATCTTGTTTGTAACAAATAGTTGAATGTCTATAACATTTAGTAGTTGAATCCCTATAACTACTAGTAAATATTTATGTTATTTTTTCTTGTTACAAAGAGGAAACAATTATTTGAAACCCTATATCATATCTAAGATTGGGATTACCTTTGTAAAAACAAATTTAGATGATGAGTACTTCATTATTACAAGTAATGGCTTATAGGATGTTGTTTCAAGCGAAACGGCGTTTTGGGTGGCTAGAGTGTGTCTTCAAGGAGATGCAATATTTTTTTGCAAAGTGAATCAATTGCATCGCTACTTACTCAGGTTTCTATGGGATAGAATATTCATGATAACATTAGCGTTATTGTAGTTGATTTGACGAAAAATCAGGAAAGAGGAGCAAGTCCATAGTACAAACATCTACTTCCCAATTTCTCATCTAATCAACTGCAATAATGCAGATATTATCATGACTATTCCGTCCTATAGAAATTCGATTACGTAGTGTTGTTGCTGATTCACTTTGCGGATAATATATTGCATCTCCTTGAAGACACACTCTAGCCATCCAACACATCGTTTCGCTTAATACAACATCCCACAAGCTATCACTTGCAAGAATAAAGCACTCATCATCTACCTTCCTTTTTACAAAGGTAATCTCAGGCTTAGATATAGACACAGGGCTTCAAATTAGTGAATCATATTTGTAACAAGTAGTGGAATATCTATATTATTTAGATACTAGTGGTTGAATCTCTATAACATTTAGTTACTAATATTTGAATCTCTATAACTGCTAGTAAATATTTATGTTATGTTTTCTTGTTAGAAACAGGAAACAATTATTTGAATCCCTATGTCATATCCAAGACTAAAATTACCTTTGTAAAAAGAAATGTAGATTATGAGTGCTTGATTCTTGCAAGTGATGGCTTGTGGGATGTTGTATCAAGCAAAACGGCTTGTTGGGTGCTAGAGTGAGTCTTCAAGGAGATGCAATATTTTTTTGCAAAGTGAAACAGTTGCATCTCTACTTACTCAAGTTTCTATGAGATAGAATATTCATGATAACATCAGCGTTATTGTAGTTGATTTGACGATAAATCAGGAAAAAGGAGAAACTTCATAGTACAAACATCTACTTCCCAATTTCTCATCAAATCAACTACAATAATGCTGATATTATCATGACTATTCCGTCCCATAGAAATTCTAGTACGTAGTGTTGTTGCTGATTCACTTTGCAGAAAAAAATATTGCATCTTTTGTAAGATACACTCTAGCCACCCAACACGTCGTTTCGCTTGATACAACATCCCACAAGCCATCACTAGCAAGAATAAAGCATCCATCATCTACCTTCCTTTTTACAAAGGTAATCTTAGGCTTAGATATAGACATATGGCTTCAAATAAGTGTATTCTATTTGTAACAAGTTGTGGAATCTCTATATTATTTAGATACTAGTGGTTGAATCTCTATAACATTAAGTTACTAATATTTGAATCTCTAAAACTACTTGTAAATATTTATATTATTTTTTCTTGTTAGAAATAGGAAACAATTATTTGAAGCCTTGTGTCATATCCAAGACTAAGATTACCTTTGTAAAAAGAAATGTAGATGATGAGTGCTTGATTCTTTCAAGTGATGGCTTGTGGGATGTTGTATCAAGCGAAACGGTGTGTCGGGTGGCTAGAGTGTGTCTTCAAGGAGATGCAATATTTTTTTGCAAAGTGAATCAGTAGCATCAATACTTATTTAGGTTTCTATGGGACGGAATAGTCATGATAACATTAGCATTATTGTAGTTGATTTGACAAGAAATCGGGAAGGAGGAAAAATTCCGAAGTAAAAACATCTCCTTCCTTATTTCTCATTAAAATCAACTACAATAATATTGATGTTATCATGACTATTCATTCCTAAAGCAATTCAAGTACGTAGTGTTGTTGCTGATTCACTTAGCGAAAAAAATGTTTCATCTCCTTGAAGACACACTCTAGCCACCCGACACACCATTTAGCTTGATACAACACCCCACAAGGCATCACTCACAAGATTCAAGCACTCATCATCTACATTATTACAAAGGTAATCTCAGGCTTAGACATCACATAGGGCTTCAACTAATTGTATCTTGTTTGTAACAAATAGTGGAATGTCTATAACATTTAGTAGTTGAATCCCTATAACTACTAGTAAATATTCATGTTATTTTTTCTTGTTACAAAGTGGAAACAATTATTTGAAGCCCTATGTCATATCTAAGCCTGAGATTACCTTTGTAAAAAGGAATGTAGATGAATAGTTCTTGATTCTTGCGAGTGGATAGTTATACTTACTCATTTTTTTGCAAAGTGAATCAGTTGCATCACTACTTACTTAGGTTTCTATGGGATAGAATATTCATGACAACATCAACATTATTGTAGTTGATTTGACGAGAAATCAGGAAGGAGGAGAAAGTCCATAGTACAAACATCTACTTCCCAATTACTCATCAAATCAACTACAATAATGTTGATATTATCATGACTATTCCATCCCATAGAATTATATCTTGTTTAGATCTCACACTTAGATGTCACATAGGGCTTCAAATAATTTTATCTTGTTTGAGACAAGTAGTTTAATGGATATAACATTTAGTAGTTGAATCCCTCATCTTTCAATTCTAAAGCTAGGATTCTTCAAGGTATGTGCAATTTGACCATTGGATTTCATTTATCCAATGGGTCCTACAGGATTTCTAAGTTTCCAATTCAATTTATCCTAAATTGCTTCGGGTTTCATCTGATCTTCATGGGTCTTAATTGATGTTCATTTAATTGTTCAATATCAATATTCCTATGCAAGTCTTGATTGAACTACATGATTTCCTATATATTTCTATAAGACACATGCATTATTCATGATTTTGACTGTGAATTTATGAAGATATGAGTTTATGAAGAAAGTTATGGATTTGTGAATGAGGATTTATTAATTTTTATGCATGATTTATGAAAAAAAATTTATGATCTAAAGGTTGATTTCAAGAGAAACATCAATGAAATTGTGAAAAGTTTTCACACATTAAGAAATCATGAATGGTGAAAGGTTTTGTTTAAGGAGCTCCTATATAATGATTTAAGCTTGAATTAGTAACTATATTGTGTTTTTCCATATATGATGATTTTGTTTATGAAATTGACTATTCTTTTGAGATTTAGCTTAGCACCAAGAGAACTTTGAGGTGGAGGCTCAAATAGGGTTGTCTCTAGTAGCAACCTCTAGTTCCAAACTACGTGCCCCATATGATTTTCTTAAATGACCTAGCTAGTAGATGCATAAATAGAATATGATATGATGCGGAGTTCTACCTTGACAAGTAGACTCTCCATTCTCGATGTGGGAGTTACATCAGATTACATGGTATAACTCACATGGTCTATTGGAGGTTAAAGCTAATATCCCATCCCGTTTCATGACACATTCCCAAAATATTGAAGAGGAAATAATCAAGGAAAGGACAAGAGATTCCAAGAGGTCAAGGACTAGTGATGGTGACTTTCCTCATTCAAGGTCTGGTGGACATGGGCGTCATTAATTCTAGCAAAAGTTTTCTGGTCAAGGTTCTTCCAATGCTCCAACCTCTAAGTTCAATAAATATAGGGTGTCTAACCATAAGATTCAATGGGGTGGTGGTAATTGATATTTTGTTCCCATTTTACAAAGGTGTGGTAAGACTCACTCGGGAAAATCTTTAGCCGGTACACATGGTTTCTTTGGTTATGTAAAGAGTGGTCACAAAGTGAAGCATTTTCCATTACAAGGTAGAAATGGTAAGGATGGTACGAGCTCAACCTAGATAGTGGTTCAGGTTTGGGTGCTCCTCATTAGAATATATTTTATGTTCTTCAGACCCGACAGGATCTTGAAGGATCTCTAGATGTGGTGACCGGTATATTGAAAGTCTTTCATTTTGGTATGTATGCTTTGCTTGATTTTGGTACTACGTTATCATTTGTTACTCCTTATGTGCCCATGAGATTTGATGTTAGTCCCAAAATAATTTCTAATCCTTTTTATGTCTCTACTCCCATTGGTGATTCTGTTATTTACTAAAAGAGTTTATAGAAATTGTCATGTTTCTGTTTCTCATAGAGTCACTCATGTTGATATTGAGAGCTTGATATGTTAGATTTTGATATTATTCTTCGGATGGATAGGCTTCATGCATGTTACGCTTCCATAGATTGTAGGACCTGATTAGTCACATTTTCCCAACGAACCTATCATGTCATGTCATGTCATGGGAAGGGGGAAATCATGCTCTTAAGGGTTAGTTTATATCTTGCCTAAAATCTATGAAAATGATTTCTAAGGATTGCATTCATCAGCTTGTTAGGGTTAGGGATACAAACTCTGAAACCCCTACTCTTGAGTCAGTTTTGATTGTAAATGAGTTTTTGTAAGTGTTTCTTGATGATCTTCCTGGTATTCCTCCTGAAAGGGAAATAAACTTCGGTATTTACCTTCTACCATATAGGCATCCTATTTTTATTCCTCCTTATCATATGACCCTAGCAGAACTTAAGGAGTTAAAGGATCAATTGAAGAATTTGTTAGATAAGAGTTTCATTAGACCGAGTATCTCACCATGGGGTGCTCCAATGTTGTTTGTTTGGAAAAGGATGGTTCTCTCTAAATGTGCCCTGACTAACGACAATTGAATAAGGTCATAATATATAATAAGTATCCTATTCCAAGGACATGTGACTTTTTTTTATCAACTCCAAGGAGAGAGTTACTTCTCTAAGATTAACCTTCAATCAGGTTATCACAAATTTAGGGTGAGGGACAATGACATTCCAAAGTTGGCTTTTTGAACTCGATATGGACATTATAAGTTTTTTGTGATATCTTTTGGTTTGACTAATTCCCCGACGGGCTTCATGGATTTGATGAATAGGGTCTTCAAGCAATATCTTGACATGTTTGTGATTGTGTTTATCAATGATATATGGAAGTACTAATATAGAGGAAATTGAAGGTAAAAAATCTAAGCCAATATTATTTAAAAACTATCGACTAACACAAAATAAAAAATTACAATCAAACAATAACCTAACCAAATCCCAGAAGACTAGGAGGTACACAACAACAAACATAACCCAACCGCCTCCATAAGACCAGCAGGTGAAAACAACAATTTATTGTACTGGTAATAAGCTAGCATATGAATGAAAGTATGCAAAGAAAATAAGTAGTGCCATCAATACCAAGATCCATGTAACAATATATATACAAACCTCTTACCCCCGGCATGCTAGTTAGGACCCATACAGACACCACTTCTCTTGTTCAATGTGTCACATAGACGGAAGGACTGGTAGGGGATTCAGGAAGTCCTTATATACTACTTTGTTCCGATGCAAGACTTTCAGAGGCTATCTATCAGAGTACCAGATATACTCTGTCATAGTATTGGCAATGCATATGAAAGCCACATCAATATAGAAAGGGTCGAAAATCTCCTCAATCGATCAAGTAGATGGTAGGAAAGGGACGACAATCTTTTCGACCATCAAGTAAAAATGTAAGAAAGAGTCTATAATCTAATCGACCAATCAAGTAAGTAGTGAGCGCATCCTTGTTGCCTTTTTAACTTAAAACTCAATTTATTAAAGTAGTAAAAATGTTATGACTCCCATCAAAACTAGTTTTAAGGGGGGAAGTGAAAAACCATGCCTTCTAAAATGGAACTTAAAATCAATGATTTACTCGGATCATACTAGAAAACATATGAAAATGAGTATCCATGCAAAACATGCCATCACCTGTGTAGACACAATAAACATCTAAACAATAAAATGTACGTAAATGGAACACCGTGATTCTAAAGCATGGAAAAATAACTGGGAATCCAATTGGTTCTACACCAGGGCCTCGAGTGAAATAACATTCCAATATACTCAATAATAATATCTAATAACGATCACCAAAACTCAGGAAACAAAGGAAATTGTGAAAAATCAAGCAATTGGACAAGCAACCCAAGGGTACCTCTACCCAAAGGTACTACTCAAGTGAACACTAAGAACAACCAATAAACTAACGTTCCATAACCTAATATGTGATAAAGATTACTATCAAGTCTAAGGGTGTATTCGAGGTGAATCCTTACAACACCAAACCAAGCCCTCCGTCAACGCACTAGTAGAGGGTTCCAATCTATTGTAATTACTACACATAGCAACACTAATAGCTAAGGGATCACTAAAAGCTCTCTCTAAGGCACTCAGTTCACTATCTATTCTAAGTTGTTGAACATCATCTATGAAGAGGAAAACACTAAACTAAGTTGTAAGTAGGGATACTAGTCTAAGCTAAGGATCTTGTAAGACTAACCTAGCCTGAGGCTCCTTTGGAAACCAACAAAATAAGAATAATGAAGTAATATTAAACCTCCATATACATCCCTAACCCACATGCAATTCATAATAATTAATATATCATGGAGTATAATGTAAAAGAAAGTAAACAATAGCGTACCGAGAAGCCCAACTATAAATCTTGAACCGACCACAAGTTGGTCAACTCTTCTTCACATCCTTTGAATTCCATGATACTAACTACGTTTCACAATGAGTATGACAATGCCCATATTGTAATAATTACACTTGGGTTCAAAATTGGGTCAAAATGGTGAGGACATGTTCAAGAAATCACAAAATCGACTCACCTAATAGGACCCAACTACCTCAAGAAACTTATTCCCCTAAAATGGGTACATTTTGACCTTTAAATGCCACAAACTAAGCTAACATAAGTTAGCTTACAAGAACCAATTCGAGAAATATTAAGAGAATTAATGAGGACTTACAATTTAGAAGCGAGAATGACGACTGACATGACGTCCCCAAGATATTATCAACCTAAAGAAAAATAATCACTCAAGAGGAGATCTCAGTTCTAATAAATGATAAATGAAATAATGAAGGAAGAACTATGATTTAATCACTATATGTGCCTCTTTGACGACCCCAATGACACATGTGTGATGTCGTCGAAGCAAAAAATTGACCACCAGTGTGAGGATCACCAACAAATCATCTCATAAGGCACAATCTCATAGGCGTGATGGCCCCTCCTCATAATAAAAGACTTTCTTATGCAACCAACCCCCTAGAGAGGCCTTTGGCTCCACATAAGCGACGTCTTAAGTGCGAGCCTAGACTCCACAGGAGTAATTACACCAACAAATGGTTCATCAACATTTGGGACTAAAATCCCAAATCTCCATCGGACTTTCAAAATTAGATTTGGGTCCCATCAACGCAAACCTAAAATTCTACCCAAGAAGAAATGACATTTTGTACTTAACAGAACTGAAAAAACTTCCAATAGAGGTCGTCTCTACAAAAAGTGTGTCCTACACCCAAACTTTATTTTAGCCATAAGCCACATGGTTCTCAAAATCAATCTGAAAGCCTCCGCATTCACGAGACAAGTGTCTCTTTTGTGGAGACTAATAGGGTTGGTCATCATGTTTGTGGACCTTAAGTGGCATTTGTGAAGGTCGAGAGGTTGACCCTTCGCATTAAGGGCTCGTCGTCGCATTCGTGAAGCTTTGGGGATCGGACCTCTTGCGATTAAGGACAAGGTCCTGAGTTTGCGATGGTCATTTGATTGGTGTTTTAACGAAGACGTGTCGCATTTTCAGCTTAGTTTCACTTATGGAGAACTTGATTCTCGATCTAGGGAGCTCCAAATTGAGTTATTTAAGTTGCTAATTTCTGGAAATTTGTTGAGGCAACATTTCAGATCATCGGGAGAGTGTGGGGGGACTCGTCTAGAAGGTAAATTATCATCCTGAACCTCCCTTGGTAGACATTAATGGTGGATTTCTTGTTAATTTTGATGCATGTGTTATGTGGTGATCTTTTAAGGCTTGTGTAGTACCCATTTTCAAGTAACAAGTTCCTTGAAAAAATAACAACCAATTGTCAGCGTCAATTTTGGAATTCCCAATGCAGCTCCCATAATTCAGTTTTTGACTCATTTTTGGGTTTATCTTCAATTACTTTGATTTTGGTATCAAAACATTCGTATTGATTTTTGTGATAATTTATTTGATAGTGTGTTAGTGATCGGAAGCCATTGAGAAGGGGAAAACTCCATAATTGTGATTTTGGAGTGGACGACCAACTTAAAGTTAGGCTACAACTTATGGGTCTTTAAATTGAGCTTGTAACACTAAATTCATAATGATTATCTAGGATTGGGTTGGGTTGTAGATCATATCATTTTTAATAGTAGAGATTCATTTGTTAGCCTTATTTTCAGGTTTCCTAAGGAATCAAGAATGCCTATTTTGGTTGAGCTGACAATATATTTCCCTGTGGTTTCCATGTTGTCGATTATATTGTTATTTCTAGATTTTTTCTGGGACTTAGTCTAGGCGTAGGCTAGTGATTATCTTAGACTTGCATTTTGGATTCGATAGGTATTAGTGATTCTCTGATGCTGCTTTTGACAACTTAACTCCATGTAGACTGATCTAGCATGGTGGGTTATTGTAGGTGTCACCATGAGTTAACTTTTTGGGTCGTGAAAATATAATACTATAATAATATGATATGATTACTACTTAATATTGAATTAATTAGATGTTTTATAACTTTCTTATTTAGAATAAGGGTAAAATAGTAATCCATCTTTGCAGTTTGAAGCTTTCCATTTTTAATAATACTAGTTTCTAGGAACGCGCTTTCCGCGTGTAACCCGTATTAATGAGTATATTATTTATTTTTAAAAAAAATACTATTAAAACATATGATTTGAGTTCTTTTTTATAAAATATGTCTAATGAGGTTTCTTACTTTGTCTTACTACTAATTGTGACACACCAATTTCTGCAAATCGTAGTGCAATATTAATGTTTCTTCAATTAAAAGCTTGAGAGGAGATTATTTATTTTTTGTACCAAAAATGGTGTAAGATTAACTTTGAGTGAAAGGAAAACAAAACCTTTCAACTTTTTTACTTTGTCTTTTGAATCTCCTAATAATTATAATGAATGTGTTCAAAATATTATATATATTTTTATCCACAAGCACTTTAAACTAATTATTTAATTATAAATATTTAAAACTAAGGTGTAAAAGTTCTTATTATTTATATTTTAAAAATCAGGATATTTATGAACATAATTACTATTTTTATATAGAATTTAATTTTCTCTTCATACATAACTTATCCATCATTAATCTAATGTTATAAGTTTCACCTTCTTCTTCTTTTTTCCAATAAAAAAAAGAGTAAACATTTTATCACATTCATTCTTAAAGATGAAAGTTAATGTATATGTAAAATTATAAGTACAAAGAACAAAAAAAAAAAAAATACACATGAGCAAGACAATTAGGCTTCTTTTTTATTTTTGCTTTTGTCTCTATAACGAAAACTGAATATTTGAGCATACAAAATAAAAATCTGCAATTAAATCAAGTTGCTAACAAATCAACAATTCAACTATATGAAGATGGATAGAAAAGTCTTATTATAATTCTAATTACTATAAATAAGTATAAAACTAACACAACAAGCTCCGATGCTTCAATAATTGAATTCTTGTCTATTATTATGATTGTATAAGGGGATCTCACAACTTTCACCACAAATTGTGACATTATTTCACCTGTTTAGAACTCCTACACACAAGAAATGTCGGAGTAGTAAATAAAAGTCTTTCTTGGAAAAGTCAAATTTATAGGACAAAAATTACAGAAACATGAAAAGTCACATGGAAAATTGAAAGGCCAAATACTATTAAAATAAATATAATGATTCTTTCATTATCTTTATAATAAATAACTAACAATTCAAATAATAATTTAAATACTATTATTTAATATTTAATTAATTAGAATGTTTAATTTAGCCTAGGGGTAAAATAAATATAATAATTCTTTCATTGCCTTTATAATAAATAACTAACAATTCAAATAATAATTAAAATATTATTATATAATATTTGGTTAATTAGAATATTTAATTTAGCCTACGGGTAAAATGAATCTAACTTTTCATCTTTGGAGCTTCCGAAAAATTACGGAAGCATGAAAACTCACATGGAAAATTGAAAGGTCAAATACTATTAAAATAAATATAATGATTGTTTCATTATATTTATAATAAATAAATAACAATTCAAATAATAATTAAAATTCTATTATTTAATATTTAATTAATTAGAATGTTTAATTTAGCCTAGGAGTAAAATAAATATAATAATTCTTTCATTGTGTTTATAAAGAATAACTAACAATTCAACTAATAATTAAAATATTATTATTTAATATTTGGTTAATTAGAATGTTCAATTTAGCCTAGGGGTAAAACGAATCTAACTTTTCATCTTTGGAGCTTCCGAAAAATTACGGAAACATGAAAAGTCACATGGAAAATTGAAAGGTCAAATACTATTAAAATAAATATAATGATTCTTTCATTGTTTTTATAATAAATAACTAACAATTTATAATAATTAAAATATTATCATTTAATATTTAATTAATTAGATGTTTAATTTAACTTTTCATCTTTGGTGTTTCCCACTTGAGTTTTTGGCTAAAATCATCCCTCAACTGTGACTTAAATCTAATGTACATCCTTATATTATTTAAGTGAGCAAAAAACATCCTTATGCTATTAAAAAAATAACAAGAAACATCCTTCAGTCTATTTTTGTTAAGAAACTGGTTGAGCCAATAAAAAATATTAATTTGTTCATCATGTTTTAGCCACGACGAGAAGATTAAAGTTACCTAAAAAGAATAAGAATATGGATAGAAAATGAGTCTTTCATTCACAAGAATTTAAATTGTGTGTTGTTAATTTATAATTTTTTGCATCATCAAGTAAATTGACTTGCAACAATACACAAGTCTTGAAATATTTATACAGTAGGTTCCGATGATTAGAAAGATTATGTAAGAAATTTATTTTACAATGCAATTCACATTTTAAACAATGTACATAAATGTTGGAAATTTAGTGAAATTACGTAGCCGTTTAGTTTGAAAATAAAAAAAATTACTTTATTTGAAATTTTTGTAGTTGGGGTTATATTTGTCCATAATTTTTTGTAACGACCTGATTTCGTTGTTAGGAAAAATCCAATGGGGAAAAAAATTGGGCCGAAAAACCTTTTGGCAGTATCTTGAAATTTCCCAAACTAGTCCAGATTTGGACAAAATCGGAGTCAATGAGGTCTAGGGAAATCTGGTGACAGATGGGAGATCTAATTATGAATTTGATCATATGATTAGATAGCTAAGACGGTAAGGAACCCGTACGACTTTACGGAATTGAATTCGGGCGAGCAGAACTCCCAAAATTGATCTTAGCATGAACGGGTATTTTATGAGTGTCATGGGATGAAGGTGTGTTGTGAAATGGGGGTTTGGAACTCTTAAATTAGCTCTATGTTTCCGTGCAAGCCGCTATGGCGGGATTTGTGCCACTATGGCGGAATTTGTGCCGCTATGGCGGGATTTGTGCCGCCAGGGCGGGGCTATTGTAGCGGGGTGAGGACCGTTGTGGTGGGACAGACGCGACTTAAGTCGGAAATAAACCCCAAAACATCATTATTCTGCACTTTTCGACTTTGATAACTAAGGAACGACTCCATGTGTTTTCTTGATAGTTTTCCACCATTCTTGAGACTAAAGGTAAGGTTTTCACTCCCCGAATCCGAGTTTTGATCCGTAGAACGTAAACTAATGGGTCATTATGATGGGGGAGGGTTTTGATCTGGAATTTATGGTGGAAAAATCCCTAATTTAGATATTGGGATCTAGGGTTTGATCTAGGGTTGATAGTGTTAACTTTAATCCGGGTAATTAGACATCATTATTGATTCCTGTGTTATATTGATTGTTTGTAGACCAAGAACAAGCGGAAAGAATCCGGAAAGGGAGGAATCAAGTTTCTTAGGGAATTCAAGCTCTGTGCGAGGTAGGTGATGGTTGTGATTTCATGTTGTATAATATATGTTTGTACTTGCTTCATTATATTGCATGTATGTATGTGGATATTGCATTATTGATCACACTAATCGTAAATGAGTATGAACGAATAACTATATACCATGAATCACCTCTTGATTGTATGATTGTGAGAATGTACATTGTGATTGTGATTGTAATTGTGGTATGTTGAATGGAGAGGGTGCCACGTTCCGACACACTAACTGGGATTGGATGTCACGTATCGACATAAATATTAGAACGGGTGTCACGATCCGACACACTAACTTGGAACGGGTGCCACGATCCAGTACACTAACTGTTTGGGTTTGGGTTCCATGAGAGGACTAATGACTTGTTATACATAGGCGTATTGTTGAGAATGTTGAATTGTACGAAAAATTTCCCTTGCTTTCTTTTTGCTCCGCTCGTGCGTGGCGCTCCTTGCTCGCGGAGCGGCATGCCGAAAAAAAGAAAAGCTGCCTTATGGCGACTACCTTAGTTTTACTTCACATAGCTTTTCCCTTGATCAATTCCCAATTTTAAGGCGTAGTTGGCAGTTTAGCAAAGCATATCATTGCCCATGTTGGGCTGACTCTTTTTTTTAGGCAAGAAGACCACTACTTGAATTATTAAACTATTAAGACTAATTGAAAAAATGGTACTACTCTTCTTCCTCCACTATTGATATTGACTGACCTGTTGATAGGATAGCAGGGAAAGTTGAGAGATTGATCTTGAAAAGATGACTAATATTGTATATGTTCGGTATATGCCTGTTTTATAATGTTGTGGTTACTTGCATGTGTTTCACTTATTGGGATAGCCGTGTGATCCTACCAGTACATTGTGGTTGTATACTGATACTGCACTTGCTTGTTCTTTGTTGAGAATAGGGCATCTTCAGGCAGCTATTGATAGACCTCAGCTAGGTGGCTATTGAGCGTGACCAGATTCAAGGGTGAGCCAGTTCTTTCAGGCTGTTATGGATCTCTCTTGTTTAAGTCCACTCTTTTCGGACTCAGACTATTTGTTTAAGGTGTTTGTTTAGTTTCGGGGTTGTACCCCTTGTTCTTAGACTTGTCATTAGTAGAGTTTTGGTACAATGACTTTAAGGGTTAAGACTTTCGCATTTGTTTGGTTAGTTAGTTATTTAAACCTTTGGAGTTTATGGGAACTCTGTATTTCTTAGGCCATTTAAACATGCTTTCGTATCTTTAAATGCATAGTTCTTGGTTAAGTTGCTTAGTTGGGTTGTAGTATCGGTTCTCCCACCGGAGGGTTAGTGTGGGTGCCAATCACGACGGTCTAGGTCGTGACATTTTTACAAAAAAATATTTAAATTTGAATATATTTGTCTGAATATGATTTAAATCCTCAATTTATAAAAATTAAAAAATCACCCAACTTCACTAGTTTAACCATGTGTTTATATATTCATTCGACTTGGCACATTTTTTTTATTGGTGGCGAGAGTTTCTTAACAAAAATAGATTGAAAGATGATTTTTTTTATTTTTTAGATAGTACAAGGATGTTTTTAGCTCACTTAGATAATATAAGGATGTACATTGGATTTGAGTCATAGTTGAGGGATGATTTTAGCCAAAATCTCATTCCCACTTTTAGTAATATATGATAATATAAGATAATATGATGATTAGTGAATTTCACCGCACCTTGTGCAATCATGAAAAAATAACAAAATTATATAATTTATACTCCCTCTATCCCAATTTATATAACTTTTTTTTTAGTTAGTTCCAAAAAGAATGACACATTTCTATATTTAGTAATAATTTAACTTTAAATTGTCAATTTTACCTTTAATAAAATAATTGATAGACATATAAACATCTTTCACTCATTTAACTTTAAATTGTCCTTTTTACCTTTAATGAAATGATTCATAGCCACACAAACATATATCACTCATTTTAGATCACAAGTTTCAAAAGTCTTTTTTTCTTTCTTAAATTTCATGTCAAGTCAAACTACATCATATAAAATTGACGGAGGGAGTAATATTTAAAATTCATAAATATCATTAAACAATAAAGTTTTAAACCAAGATAAGGTGGCCCTGAAAAAATGAAAAATGAAAAAAGATATAATAATTAAAAGATTTGGATTTATCAATTCAGAACATTATGAATGGAATTGAAATGGTTTAGGAACCAAATATAACTTTCCGGAACATTATGTACCAAATATACAAATTTACTCAATCTACAATCATACTACAAAAATCTAACTGTCAACATAAGAAGAAGCATTCACAAAGCCAAAAGAAAATGACAGTCTTCACTAATAAGCAATACGATCTATTGAATCCTAGTCATCAAATCATCTTAATAAATCTAGGGAAAATGATCAAAAATAGCCCTGAATTAAATGTCAAATTTTTAAGTGAATAACAATTTTTAATTATTACACTCATAAAAATAACTACTCACAAGTCACAAATGAAATACAAAATTCAAATGATAACTTTTTAACGTTGATTTTGCAAGTATTTAGTCATGTGCATATCTAGCATTGGTTGTGTAACGACCCTTCCGGTTGTTATGGGTAAACCAAATGTGAAAGAATTTGAGTACTTTTGGGGTAGCGAGTTGAAAATTTTGTGCTAAGCTAGTCTCAAACAAAATCTGAACAAGTTGAGGTCTAGGGAAATCCGGGAAAGGATTGGGTAAAATGTCTACGGTTTGGTTGGTTTAACTATTAGCTAAGAAGTAAAGGAGTCCATAGGACTTTTCAAAAAAGCGAATTCGGGTGAGTAGAACTCTTATTGAACTTCGAGCAAAGGGGTCCGTGTAACTACGTAACGATTTGAAGGTTTGTTGCAAAATAGACTAATTTGAGAAGAATTTAGAGGTTCTGTCTCATGCAAGTCGCTTTAGCGGGTGACATGCTACTATAACGGTAAAAAAAAACTTGCTATGGGGCTGATTCAGGACGCTATAGAAGGATTTGGGCCCCTATTGGGCCGCTACAACATGGTTAATTGCAGTAAAAATGCAGAAAACCCCTAAAACTGCCCATTATTTTCCAAGAACGTCTTGAGAAAAATCAAGGGTGACATAGGGGGATTTTTTGATATCTTTCATCAAGAACCTTTGTAAAGGTAAGTAATTCGTTCCCCGATTCGGTACTTTGATTTCTAGGCCTTAAAGGCAGTAATTGTGGCCCTAGGAAAAGGTGTGGGTTCATCCTAAGGTGGGAAAAACGGGTTTATGAACTTCATTTATTTACCATGATCACTAATGTAACCATGGAATTGGTAGTTTAGGGTTAATTAATTGTTGGAAAGTCCTAGATTGGGTGGAAAAATCATGAGGTTGTCCTAGGTTTAGGATTACATTATAATCTGGGAAGGTTGACCTCGATTGTGATTAATTTTTTACTTGTGTTATTATTTTAGACCAAGAACAAGCAAAAGTTTCACAAAAGGAGTCAAAAGTTTATCATCAAACTTCTGCAGAAGCAACTTGACAACCTGGTAGGCTAGGCTTTTTAGCTGAGTACTGAGACCTATCTTTATTCACATAATATATTGTAAGTTGTCCGAAGATTGCATATATTGTCCTTCGGGCTCGGAGTCTGGATGGTTGAATGTGTGGTTAGTTGTGGTGTAGGCTGATAATAGACTTGATTAGTTAATGTTGACCTTATGACAGTTGTTGGTTGTTATCAGGGGAAGATGATTGTGGGTAATCAGATATTGAGCAGGGAACTTTCGAGAAGGAACATGTTCGGGTAGGTGGTGGTTGTTTATTTCTTGTTTATGTTATATATTCTTGTTAACTGCTTCGTTAGTACTGCATGCATAATGTATAGTTAGGGAAATGGAAGAAATGTAAACATAATCATTAACTATTATCAATTGTACGCAATGAATGTGCTTACTTGTATGTACAAGGGTGATTATTATTTATTGTGATTGTGATTTCTATGTGTGATTGATGGTTGGATTTGGTACCACACATGGTACAGGATAACCCCTAGTCGGCTTTTGTACCATGCTTGGTACATACTAACAGTTGGCTTGTCTACCATTCCTAGTACGGGGATATTCATATGGTTGGATCGGGTACCAAATCTGGTATTGGAATCCCATTGTTAGCTCGGATACCACACATGGTACATACTAATGGTTGTCTCAGGCACCACGCTTAGTATAGGGATATTTATAGGCAAAAGTACTAATTACCCCCCTGAACTTGAAGCTTTTTATACGGTGTACACCTAAACTAAATTCCGTTTTAATTACCCCCCTGAACTTGTTTATTCCTCCGTCGCGTACACCTTTTTCGTCCACCTGCTCCTATTGTGACTACACGCGCGTGACAGCTGTCAAAAGTGGTGATGTGAATTTGCACCTGGATAAATAATAGCCACCTAGATAAATTAATATTGCAAAAAATACATTTCTTAAATTTAAAATTCATTATTTAAAAGTTATTTTTGAATAAAGGCTGGTTTCGCGGAACTTCTTCTGGATTTGGGTTTTTCTAGACGTGAAGTTGGTCGATTAAATTTCAAATTTGTCTGAAATTCTTATCAAGTAAATGTTAATCTTTGTTTCCTTTACTTTTCATTTACATTTTGCCCTATTTTTCGTTTAAAATATGCCAAATATTGAAGAAAAATGGAGATTTTATGTTTTTTTACCGTTGTAACTCTGTGATGTGGCAAAAAATCACTTCCTCACGCGCCTAGTAGAGTGTGTTGTCAATTTCTACGCCAGGTGGACAAAAAAGGTGTACGCGACGGAGGAATAAACAAGTTCGGGGGGGTAATTAAAACGGAATTTAGTTTAGGTGTACACCGTATAAAAAGCTTCAAGTACAGGGGGGTAATGAGTACTTTTGCCATATTTATATGGTTGGATTAGGCATAATGCCTAGTACATTAACTATTTGTGTGTGGGTTCTATCAGTGAACAAGGTTTACTTCTTCATGATGTGATTGTAACATGTTGGTCCATGAGTGGCTGAGATATGTGTTTAAATGTTGGAATGGTTCTTGTGTAGATCAATATTACATGTTAAATACTGTGGATGATGTCTTAAGGATCCTTGGTGGTCAGGGTTACTTGAAAAGTGTGATGAATCATGTATGACTTGTTGTAAAGTTGTGGTTACATGTTCCTATTTCGTATAATTGAAGCGTTGTTAAGTTAGGATGTTGACTAGGAATTGGGCTTATTCACTAGCTTACACTGTATTGTGGTGATTTTAGCTAAGGTGGTTTAGTAAGAGTCTTGCAAGTAGTTTACTAAATTAGTCGAGGGTCATGGTGTTGACATGAGACCTTGAGGGAGTGTAGTAGGCTGGTTGACAAAGTTAGTAGCAGTCTTGTATTCGGGTATTCTCTAGGTGATAAATGGGTCGGGTAATGATCTTGTAACATCTCGCTAATTGAAAGAACTAGAAAGAGTTAGAATTGGAAATAGTCATTTTAGGAAAGAATGAAAAATCTGGAAATTTGTTAAGTTATGCTAAGTTTGGGTTTTTGGTCAACTTCAAACGACCATAACTCCTAGCTCAGGATGAGTTGGGGGTATTCTTTCAGATACCGTAGGAAAGATCTTGGAATTATCTTTCTAACGCCGCCGAGTTTGCGCAATTCCGAGTTCGTATGACTGAGATATGCCTATTGGAAGTTGGGTTGTTTGGATAAGGAAAGTCCAATCCGGATTTTGGAAGGGTATTTAGGTCTTTTCCATTCCCAATGACTTAATTTTGTTTTTTTGGTAATTAATTGGGGTCTAAACTGAACTTGGTCAGTTTACGCTTTTGCAAAAGAGTTAGGGTTTTGAGAGAAGAGAAAAGAAGAGGAGAAGAAGTAAGGATTCATCGATTTCTTGGAGAATTGCGTGTGGATTTCACCAAGGGTTAACCCTTACGAGGTATGTGAGACTTTCATAGCATTGGGTTCGTTCACCCACGTGCCAATCGTGTTTAGTTCAGCGAAATTCGTCCTAAAAAGGGTTGAAAGTTTGATATTCTTGATATGTGTTCTTGAATTTATTTTCGTTCTTGAATTGGGCTGAATTGAGGAGAGTTTTGGAGTTGTTTTGAGTTAGGTTCTTGGGTACATTTACTGGGTATCTGAATCTAAAGAGAATTTGAGAAAAATAGTCGAGTTTAGGCGATTTGGGGTTGAAAAAATAATGAAGGAAAAGTTGGGGGAATCTGGGAACCAGGTCCGCGCCGTTCCTCATATTTGGGGAAATCTCCTTCGCATTGCGGAGCGGTCATGGACCATTCTGCCTCAAAATTTATTTCGCGACCAAATATTTAAATGCATCTCCGCGTCGCGGACTTGCTTCCAGACAGTGATTTCTTGATCTTTAATTTTCTCATGTTTAACTATCTAAAAACACTCCCAAACATCATGAGATCTTTCCTATCACAAATCACAATCCTTGAATCCATAATTCAATTCAAGGAAAGTTAAGAGTCAAGTCAAGAGAAGTTAAGAGTCAAGTAAAGAGAAATTCATAAAGTTTTCCAAAAGTCTTTCACAAACGTTTTAACTTTGTTTTAAGACTTAAGCTTTGAGTTGAGTAAAGAGTAAGAGTAAAGTTCAATTCTTCAAAAAAATTACGGGAACTAAGTACTCCCAAGAGTTAAAAATGTTTTCACATTTGAACAAGAAGGGAAACACCAATTTCCAAGAAGAGATTTTGAGCTAAGTTTTTGAGTAATTATCTCAAACCAAAGAAAGAATTTTGTTTTTAAAACATATGAGCTGAGTATATTTTGGGAGTAGTATTGAGCACCGATATGGGACGCGAGTTCATAATAACTCAAGTCTCCATAAATCATGTAGCCATCATGGTAGAAAAGTATCATACTTTTTAGATGATTCCTTAGTGCTTTCTAGCATAGACTAGTGGATCCACTTAGTTAAGGCATTCTATATGACGGCAAAGTATAGGACAGTTCTGGCAGCGTGGGCAAGACGATGTATCACCACTTAGGCTCATAGTGGTGGTTGTCGGTTAGAGAATCTCCCACAGTTTTATATTACTTTATTATATGAGTAAGTTGAGTTGTTATCACATTTCTTTAACAATCTGAGTTGCTTTCTATTATTTTAAAAGCTTTCCATATATTGCATGTGTTGTTGCTTTATATTGAGTTAAGTTATTCATGAGTTGAGTAAAGACAAGGTAAGTGTTCCTTGCAGATTCTTTTCAAACTTACGTTATGTTTTAGTATTCCCCTCGCATACTCGTACATTCAATGTACTGATGCCATTTGGCCTGCATCGTTTTATGATGCAAACACAGGTAACCAGGATCAGCATCCAGCGCCTCGTTGATCCAGTTGAGCACTCAGAGTCTGTTGGTGAGCCTCCTTGCTTTCCATATGGATCTTTTTTACATTTCTTTCTAGTTTTTCAGTTGTTAGGATGATCGGGGATCTTGTCCCGACATCCCTCTTTGTTTTAGAGGCTTCATAGACGAGTAGCTATAGTTCTTTAGTCTTTCCATTTCAGTTGTATACGTTTAAGACTTGAGTTGCCATTTTGGCGAAGTTTGATATTTCTTTAAGACATTACATGAGTTATCCTTTTGAGACTATTTCTTGTGTTTAAGTCTTCCGCTGAGTAAGTAAGCCAGGCCAAGGATTCGCTTGGGGCCAGCAATGGTTCTCGAGTGCCAGTCCCGCCCAGGGTGTAGGCTCGGGGAGTGACAAATCTGGTATGAGGTGGAATGACCTGGATGGTGGATCGAGTTGGAAGAGGAAGGCGGTGGGGTGACTTGAGATAGAGTGTATGAATCCAAGGTAATACTACTTCTAGTAAGAGTGGCGACTGAGTGTATCGGAGACCGAATTTGAGCTCCAAGTTTCATGTCTCTTTGATTATTTGCATGATGTTATGTGGTGGATTCGGATAGACCGATGATGCCTATCACTATATGTTGTTTGTACTGATACTACTCTTGCTATTCCACTTGGCATAATCTGGTTGCAGGATCAGTGACGTTTCTAAAGTGAAAATGAAAATGATATTTGATAGCTTCTACTCTTTTTTCCTGATGGTGGGAATTGTGTCGTATTATTTTCATAATTTTCTACTCTCGTAGAAGCTCTTGTACTTGTTTACACTAGTTCTTGGGGAGGGTTCAGTGTATTTTCTGTACAAAAGTACTTTATTTTAATTATGTTTGAGAGTAATTTTGTATGTACAATAAGGTGATTAGTTTATAATTGTTCACTTCCGCATTTCATGTCTTAACTTGGGTATAAGGGTTCTTCTATCTAGGTGTTACAGTAGGTGCCCACACGACCCTTTGGGCCGGCCTACCAAAAAAATAGTGAATACCGACCTAAAAATTACCGACTTGGGTATAAGGGTTCTCCTATCTAGGTGTTACAATAGGTGCCCACACGACCCTTTGGGCCGGCCTACCAAAAAAACAGTGAATACCAACCTAAAAATTACCGACCTCAAATTGAGGTCGGTAATTTCCGACATCCGGAGGTCGGTATTGTTCAAAAGAATTAAAAAAAATGAAAATCGACTACAAGTGGTCGGTTTTTATGCAAAATAAAGAGGGAAAATCAAATCTGACCTCTGGAGGTCGGAATTTTTCCTGAAAAAAATGAATTACAATAAAAACCGACCTCTTGATGTCGGTATTAAATAAATAAATAATAATATTTTATTTTTTCTCAATTAAATATAAAAAATAAAATTGAGAAATATTTTGATTTAATTTTATTTAAATCGTCTTCCGGAGGACGGTTTTGTGTAAAATAAAAAATAAAAAAAATTATAATACCGACTTCCGGAAGTCGGTAAAATTAAATAGTATGTAATTAAATTAATTTTCATTAAAATATTTATATAGTGACTTCTAGAAAATTAATAAATTAATATTTTCAATTAACTTTAAATAAATCGTCCTCCGGATGACGATTTTATATAAGTTAAAAAATAAATTAATATAAAATACCGACCTCATGAGGTCGGCATTTTTATTTCATCTAATTACTTTTAATAAAAGCGACATCCGGAGGTCTGTTTGTTTAAAATGTTCCTATTAATCATAATTTTGCTAGCATAATACTAAATTTTCATTTTACACCTACAATTAATTGTTCAAAAAGGTGTAATAATTTTGTTTACTTTTATAAATAAAAAGTTAGATCAATAATCCATATTTAGAATATGAAACTATGTTGATATGAAAACCGACTACAAGTAGTTGATTTTTATGCAAAATAAAGCGGGAAACCAAATTTCGACCTCAGGAGGTCGGAATTTTTCCCGGAAAAATGAATTACAATAAAAACCGACCTCTTGATGTCGGTATTAAATAAATAAATAAATAAATAAATAAAAATATTGTATTTTTTCTCAATTAAATATAAAAAAACAAAATTGATAAATATTTTGAATTAATTTTATTTAAATCGTCTTCCGGAGGACGGTTTTGTGTAAAATAAAAAACAAAAAAAATTATAATACCGACTTCCGGAAGTCGGTAAAATTAAATAGTATGTAAGTATATTAATTTTCATTAAAATATTTATATAGTGACTTCCAGAAAAATTAATAAATTAATATTTTCAATTAACTTTAAATAAATCATCCTCCGAATGACGGTTTTATATAAGTTACAATATAAATTAATATAAAATACCGACCTCCCGATGTCAATATTATTTAATTAACATTATTACTTTTTATTTATCTTAAAATTTAATGTGATACCGACTTCATGAGGTCGGTATTTTTTATTAAATCTAATTACTTTTAATAAAAGTGACATCCGGGGGTCGGTTTGTTTAAAATATTCCTATTAATCATAATTTTGCTATTGTGCATAATAATAAAATTTCATTTTACACCTACAATTAATTGTTCAAAAAGTGTAACAATTTTGTATACTTTTATAAATAAAAAGTTAGAATTCGTGGAATAAAATATATATAAAATCCATATTTAGAGTATGAAACTACGTTGATATGAATTAGGAGATAATTATACTTATATTTCTAGAGTAATGTACAAATTCTATCAGTTCGTCGTCAAATCATGAACTTAATATCTCATGTAATGATGTAGAAGTGAAGAGCTAACATATAATTCATTCGAATATGAAATGCGAGATAATACTCGTAGAAATGTCATGATAACAATTAATTAAATTTTATATTTATAATTAATTGTTTAATTATTTGTATGTATAACCTTCAATGTCTTATCTCATTTTATGAAATAGACAATAAAACATCATAAATTACTATACAAAGCAAGTTCTATCAAGATTATTATGTTCGATCTTGAATGGATGTCAAGTGTAGTGATCATATCGTAGACAATGACAAGTAAAAGGTAATTCATCAGAGTATGAAATACGTTGATTATATACTTCTCGAGTAGTTTAACAAATCAAGTCTTATATATTAGTGGTTCAAATATGATATACATTGTCAATTAAAGAAATACCAATGATAAATTTAAGGAGATTTATATATTAAATTTGATATTGATAATTTTTTGTTGATCGATAAAATTAAATTTATATAACTAGGAGGTATATAATTTAAATTTATAAAATTAAATTGATCAATAAAATTAAACTTCTATTGATTTGTAGTTAAATTAAATTTATGTAATATATATGTGTATATATATATATATATAATTTTAATTAATAAAATCGACCTCAAGAGGTGAGTTTATATTAAAATATATTAATAAATACCGACCTTAAGAGGTCGGTATATTTAAATTATTATTTTATTTAAATAATATCGACTTCACGATGTCGATATTTATTAAATATTTTAAATATAAACAATTATTTTAAAAGATACTGACATGCCGTGGTCGGTAAATTAACACTTCTTTTTTTAAAAAAAGAATGATAATCTCACAACCCTAAGTCATCTCTTTCACTTCTAAACCTCTCACTCCTCTCTTACGCTGCACCCACCCCCACTCATCTCGACCCACCCCCACCCATCTCCGACCAGCGCTACCTAGATCGGCAGCAGGTCGCGCCACCATCCCTAACCGACGCAACAGGAGGTCATAGCAGCAGCAGGAGGTTGCGCACAGCAGCAGCCGCAGGTCGCAGAAGCAGTGCGGAGAGCGGCAGCAGCAGGATGTCGCATGCAGCAGCAGCGCGGAGGGCGGCTGCAGCAACGCGTTTCCGGTAAGATTTGAATTTTTACTCCTCCTTAAGAAAGACACTGAATCGAAAGCAGACTCACCAGCTCTTCTGTTTATAAGGAAGCTTGTTTCCATAGGAGTTTGCAGTATGTACTTGCATTGGTGTATGAAAAAAGATGTACTGTTATTTTGTAAGTAGTGTGTGCAATCTCTTTCTGGAGGTTTATTGATTGGTCACCAATATTATGTTCATGCATTGAATTGCAGTAGCTCTCTTCAGAAATTGGTGACCTGAAACGTTATGTTGTTCATATGAAAGGAGCGGGAGATCAAAGGCATTTTGTTGACCTAGACTATGCACTTTAAAGGAAAACAATGTGGTTTGGCTAAAATTAGTGGAACACTGGAACTGCTTCTTCAGGGAACGGCAGAGGTGGTTTACTCACGTAGACAAGATGCGCTAGCTGATGTTAAAAAGTTCAACAATGTTCAGCTTGATTGGAAGCCAATGAAGATTGAAATTGTTGGAAGCAACATTGTCACTCTTACTGCCCCTTCTTCCAATGGTGCTTTTGGTTTTGGAGATACTAATGGAGTACCTAGAAGGTATGCTTTGTTACTCACCAAGCTGTTAAATTGGATCAAAATTTTGTTTGAGATTTTCTATTCTGCTATTTGATGACATAAATAAAAATAAGTATTTTTTATAAGATTGAACATCTAGCTAAGTGCTAATTATTTTTATGTGCTTTATTATGTATGCCAATCATTTGTAAATTTCTTTTACTGACACACTGGCCACTTCACCCACTCCTTAGAAAGGTCATGCAAAGAAGAAGTAAATATATTTGATCGTGGAGCTATGTTGCTCTTACTCTTCAAAAATATTATTGGGTGTGGGTTGGATGACTTGAATCCTCAAAAAGTAGTTCATTTGTAGAGGACCCAACATGGGTGCGGCAAAGATTTTTGGAGAGTCAGAGCAACAGAGTCATGGAGCCCATTTTTGTTTGTCGTTTCTTCTTTCTAGGCAACTGAGAAAGCTCAACATCTAAAAAAGTTGATACAAGACTATACTACTTCTTTCATAAAAGTAAGAGATAAGGTTTGGTGTTTCTAAATTACTAAATTTCAAGTACAATTGTTTTTTATAATGTGTTTGTGTTTATCTAGTATTGATATTTAGCTTTAATTTTGTAATAATTTATTTGTGTCCATCGAGTGATTGTTTAGCATAAGTACCAACACTAGTTGATCCTATTGATGACAAAATTGATTTTCTTGCAAGATCAATTTGTGTCCATCTAGTGTTGATACTAAGCTTTAATTTAGGAATAATGTGTTTGTTTAGCATAAGTACCAACACTAGTTGATCCTATTGATGACAAAATTGATTTTCTTGCAAGATTGATTTGTGTCCATCTAGTGTTGATATTAAGCTTTAATT